>CATIWO010383323.1:0-10530 GCA_949673435.1 Macaranga tanarius
ATGGATTTGTGTACCGTGAGAATCACAGATCACCCGGTTACTACGATGGACGCTACTGGACAATGTGGAAGCTGCCTATGTTTGGCTGCACAGACCCATCCCAAGTTCTTAAGGAGCTTGAAGAGGCCAAGAAAGCTTACCCTAACTCATTCATTAGAATTATTGGATTTGACAACGTGCGCCAATTGCAGTGCATCAGTTTCATTGCCTACAAGCCTCCTGGCTTCTAAACTTTGATTGATTCATTTGTGGGCAATGTTTTTTGTTTGTTCTTTTTCCAGAAATTGATTACGTATTTGTTCTTCATTCGATTATCTGATCTACGGGTGTTCAATCGGTCGGTTCAGTTAATTTTTTTACCGAACTAAAATAATTTGAAACTAAATCGAACCGAACTAAATTTTGATTCGGTTCTAAAAATTTAAAAATTATATGTGAAAAACCTAATCGATCGAACAAACCAAAAATTTTAAAAATATGAATTATTTTTGTATTTTTATATTAAATTAGTATATATTTTTTAAAAAATATTTAGAAATATACAAATAAAAAATAAAAATTCAGTTAATTCGGTTAACCAAAATTTTTATATACAAAATCGAACCGAATCGAATCAAATTTCGATTCAATTCTAAAAATTCGAAAATTTTAAAAACCAAACTAAACCAAACCAAATAAAATTGAATTAGTTCGTAGTTCGGTCAGTTCGGAACCATGAACACCCCTAATCTAATCTATTGGAAATAAAAAATGTGTGCATTTTTTTGCTCAATTTCAAGCATGGAATCATTAAGCTGCTGCCTAGCCAAAAACATCATATCATAGCCTGCATTGAATTGAACTTGGTATATGGTTTTGTAAGAGAAATGAACATTTCCATTTTGCTAAAACAGGCATCCATTGAATTGGGTTAGGAGGGATTTTGGTTACCAGCTTTGACCCTAACTTAGATGTCAACTCATTTATTGCATCATATGCACATACCCATCTTTTCTTGATTTGACATATAGTACATTGAAAAGCAAACTGATGGAACTTAACAATCTCTAAGTAGAGTCATTGATCAAGCAAAGTAAAGCCCAATCTAAAACAAAATTAGAACAGCCAAGAAGTACTCTGAACTAGCTAGCTTTACAAGAACGTTTAGAAGTGATCACTGATAATGAAGTCTCAAACAAAACTATAGCTTTCCTGTCTCTCGTGGATTTGGTGACTCATTGATGTTCCCTTAAGTTCCAAATATCATAATCCCAAATAACATCACTAAACATTTCACTACAAGCCTCACCCATATACTCCACATCCCAAAACGGCAACCAAGTTGAACCCCAAGACATTTGCTCGTCCACAACACCTCTTAGCCATGGCAACTCTCCCCAATTTATATAGTTATCCACCATTCCTGGAGTTGAATCATCCCCATTATTAATCTTGCTGCACTCTTCTAATTTCTCCTTCTGATCAACCGCCTTCTTTCCCTTCTTTTTTCCCATTGCATTATTCTTTGGCCTTGTTGCTGTAGCAGTACTTTCAGCCTTCGTAGCTTTCCCATTCTCAGGATCCACATTTCTTTGCCTCTTCATTTCTTGATATGCAAACTTTTCAAGAAACGGTGTTGCTGCTTTTTAAGCTATGTGTGTATAGATATATATGCAAGAAACAGTTGAGTTGGGGACGTGAAGGAGACGGTAAGGAAGGAGACAAACAAGGATTTTGATGATAGCATTTATAGGGAGAAGGGAAGTAAGTTAGCCACTTGCCGCTAAAGAAAATGGTTGTTTACTTGTTTTGGAACTTGGATTTTATATGCATGGCTAGTAGTGATGGTGATCGATGATGACAGCAGTTTTCCACAGAATTTTTGTGATATCACCATACCCACATGCAACTTCCTTTACCCTCAGAAGATTTATATGGACAGCTTGTACCCCTTGTCGACATTGAAGTGTATGAGCAAATGGACCAAATTGACACCAATAAAAAAAAGGTCATTTTGTCAAATTGGACAAGTTTCCCATACGTGCCTGTGTTCATTGAATTTTAAAGTGACTTGGAGACAGCCTGGTTTTAACATACCTACGGTCATAAAATAAAAATACCCAATTGGATATTGCCATGTTTTTGGAAGGGATCAAGTTGGGCTTTTGTCTATTTTTGATCTGCAACTCTAGACTGCAGAAGTAGGGAAAGGTAGCAGTTAGTGGGGCTTTTTTTATATATTTCAATGGATTTTTCATAATTTTCAAGTTGTTGCCAATTTCAATAAAAGTTTCTGTACCGCATAGCATGAATTAAAACAGCATCACCCAACTCCTGCAGACGTTCAGCTAGCACCACCCTTTTCTTTTTCTTTTTTCAATTAAAGGTCTGCTAATTGAGAATCTTTTGATGAATCCAGTTCATAAGTTGGCATGTGAAATTATGAACTCTCCACTATACACTTATATGTAGTATAATTAGTTAATATTTATTATATTTTTAATTTTAAAATTTAAATATTTAATTATAATTACTTTTCACATATTTATAAATTTTTTATTTAGATTTATGATTTAATTTTTAAATTAATGATATGTGATATAATTTATTAATTTTAAATTTAAATCTATTAATTTAAATTAATTAAAAAAGTTCATAATTCATAAAAAAGTCCATAAAAAGTTCAATTAATTTAAATTAAAAAATAAATAATTTAATTTAATTTAATTTTAAAATTAATAAATTATATTACATATCATTATTTTAAAAAATAAATTATAAATTTAAATAAAAAAAAAGTTCATAAATATATGAAAAATAATTAAATATTTAACTTTTAAAGTTAAAAATATAATAAATATTAACTAATTGTGCTAAATATCAAGTGTATATTGAAGAGTTCATAATCTTACATGACGAATTGGATTCATCAAAAATTTTTTCCTCTCACTGGGGTTGTTGAATAATAGCAATGAAGGTCGAAGGAGGAGGTGGTGGTGGTGGTGGTGTAGCTGGACGAAGGGAATAGAGAGGCCACATGTAGGGGTGAGCAAAAGTCAGTTCGGTTCGGTTTGATTTAAAAATGACTAAAACTGAATTGAACTGAATCTATTTCGGTTTGATGTAAAAAATTCTGAAAACTAAATTGAACCGAATCAAACTTTTTCAGTTTGGTTCGATTGGTTTGGTTATTTTTTCTTTTTTTAATATTCTTTTCACTTTTTAATTTTAAAATTATTTTATTTATATAATTTTACGATATTCTAATAAGATTTATAAGATATATTAATGTTAATTTTGTGTACTTATTTTATTTATTTATTTTTTAAAAAAATCAAATGAACTGATTCTCTAAAATATATTTAAATACGTTTTGTTAGAATTTTTTTGGTAGTATTGGTTTATTACTAATATTTTAAATTTTATTAATAATATTAGTTTCTAAATATATATAAAATTTTAGAATATACTAGAGTTCGGTTTAGTTCGATTTTTATCTATTTTTTACTCTAAAAACTGAACCGAACCAAACATATTTCAGTTTGGTTCAGTTTAAACCGAATTAGTATTTTATTTCTGAAAACCAAACCAAATCGACTGGTTCGGTTCTGTAATTCGGTTTTCAGTTATTTTTGCTCACCCATACTCACCATTTCCACTTCCTAAAAATAGGTGTGGATACTTCTGTCTCATTTGATCTTCTACTTCCCACGTTGCCTCCTTTGGCGAATGATAGCTCCATTTAACTTTCACTATGGGTATTTTCTTATTTCGCAATTTCTTCACTTTCCTATCTAGAATTTCCACCGGTTCTTCAACATATGTTAACGTCTCAGAAACTTCGATCTCTGGCTCTTGCACGATATGGCTTAGATCGGATCGATATCTTCGTAACATTGACACATGAAACATATTATGAATCGACGATAATTCCACCAGTAATGCCAATCTATACGCTAATGGTCCGATTCTCTCTATAACCTTGTAAGGTCCAATGTACCTAGGACTCAATTTTCCTTGTTTTTTGAATCTCAAAACCCCTTTCCATGGTGACACCTTTAAAAATACTCTCTTTCCCACTTGGTATTCCATTTCCCTTTGATGTTTGTCTACATAACTCTTTTTCCGATCTTGTGCCGCTTTAAGATTTTTCTTTAAAACTTAGATCTTGTCCATTGTTTCTTAAACTAATTCAGGGCCTTCAAGTTGTCTTAACCCTTCAACATCCCAACATACTGGACTTCGACACTTTCTCCCATATAAAGCTTTATACAGAGCCATCCCGACGCTGGAGTGATAACTATTGTTGTAAGCGAATTCAATCAACGGTAAATGCTCATCCCAATTGCCTTTAAATTCTAGCACACAGGCTCTCATCATATCTTCTAGTGTCTGAATCGTCCTCTCTGTTTACCCATCTGTTTATGGATGAAAGGCCGTACTGAAATGTAACTTTGTCCCCAAGGCATTCTGCAAGCTTCCCCAAAAATGTGAAGTAAATCTAGGATCTCTATCTGACACAATGGATACTGGGACTCCATGCAACTTTAAAATTTCAGTAACGTACAAAAAAGCTAATTTGTCCAAGGAATCACTAGTTTGAATCGGCAAGAAGTGAGCCAATTTGGTTAATCTATCAACTATAAACCATACGGCATCGTGCTTCCTAAAAGTTCTAGGCAACCCTACAATAAAGTCCATGGTATTCTTTTCCCACTTCCATTCGAGAATCTTCAATGGTTATAACTTTCCTGTAGGTGATTGATGCTCAGCCTTGACTTGCTGACAAGTTAAACATCTTGCAATAAACTCTGCCATATCCTTTCTTATTGTCGGCCACCAATAGTAGGGCTTCAAATTCTGATACATCTTTGTGCTGCCTGGATGTATTGCATATGGAGCAAAATAGGCTTCATCCATGATTTGTCTTCTCAACTCACCAATTTCCGGTACACATACTCGATCTTCCATTACTAACACACCATCCTCTGTAATGGAAAATTTGAAATTAGTTCCGGCTTTAACTTTTTCCTTCATCTTCCTTAAATACGGATCTTCCATCTGAACACTTTAAATTTGCTCCCTCATATATGGTCTAATATGCAAGGTAGCCAATAAATGATTCCTTTCAATCTCGAACGTAGTATTCATTGCCCGCAAAGCTAATAAATTGTTCACCTCATAATCAATAATCCCCACAGAACATTCCACTATTTTTCTGCTCAATGTGTCCGCTACAACATTTTCCTTTCCCGGGTGGTATTCAATTGTACAATCATAATCTTTCAACAATTCTATCCATCTCCATTGCCTCAAGTTCAATTCCTTCTGAGTAGGAATATATTTCAGACTTTTGTAGTCCGTAAAGATGGTAAATGTCTCTCCAAAAAGGTAATGTCGCCAAATCTTCAATGCGTGCACAATAACAACCAGTTCTAAATTATACGTCGGATAGTTCATCTCGTGTGGTCTTAACTGTCTAGATGTATAAGTGATCACTCTTCCCGTTTGCATGAGCACACACCCTAGACCTTATCTTGAAGCATCGGTATACATTATATAATCACCACTCCCAGTCGGTAAAGCAATCACAGGAGCAGTAATGAGAGCTTCCTTCAACCTTTCAAAACTAAGTTGACATTGCTCGTTCCATTGGAAAGGAATACTCTTCTTCAATTAGGCAGTCAAAGGTTTAGCAACTGTGGAGAAATCTTTTATAAATCTCCGGTAGTAACTAACTAACCCCAAGAAACTTTGAACTTTTATCACAGTTTTAGGTGGTTCCCACTCTTGAACAACTTTAATCTTTGACGAATCGGGCTTCACTCCTTCTCTAGATACAATATGCCCAAGAAACGCTATTTCTTTCATCCAAAACTCGCATTTACTAAACTTGGCATATAACTGTTTCTCCCGCAGAATCTGTAAAGCCACTCGAAGATGCTTTTCGTGTTCTTCCTTACTAGAAGAATATATCAGTATATCATCAATAAACACAATAAAAAACTGGTCCAAGTAGGATTGGAAGGTTTTGTTCATCAGAGACATAAAAGCTGCCGGTGCATTTGTCAATCCAAATGGCATCACAAGAAATTCAAAATGACCATATCTTGTTCTAAATACGGTCTTAGGAATAGAGGATTCTGCCACTTATAGTTGCCAATAATCGGATCTCAAATCAATCTTTGAAAATATAGATGCATCCTTCAGTTGATCCAGTAAATCATTTATTATGGGTAAAGGATACTTATTCTTCACGGTTATTCTATTCAATTATCTGTAGTTAATGCATAATCTAATACTCCCATCTTTTTTCTTTACAAATAATACCGGTGCTCCCCACGGTGAAATACTTAGCCTAACAAACCCTTTTTCCAGTAACTCCTCTAGTTGCTTCTTCAATTCTTTAAGCTCTAAGGGTGCCATTCGATATGGTGCGATTGAGATTGGAGTTGTCCCGGTACTGTCTCTATTTCGAAATCCACTTCTCGATGTGGTGGTAATCTGGGCAGTTCATCTACAAACACATCGGAAAAATCTCTAACAACGGCCACATCCATCACTCCCGGACTAATTTTTGACATATCAATGATATTGGCCAAATAAGCTTCACATCCACTTCTAATAAATTGAATAGCCATAGTAGTGAGAAGAAAACATGCAGGAATAAGTCTCCTCTCTCCCACTAATACTATCTTTTCTTGCCCCGAAATCTCAATGGTCATTTCTTTAGTATAGCAATTCACCACGACATGATGCTTGAATAACCAATCCATACCCAATATCACATTAAACTCTTCTAAATTAATCACCACCAAGTCAGCATGCAAAGTTTTACTCTCTACTTCTATAGGGCATGCTCTAATAACCATGTTAACTATTACTGTACCCCCAGCAGGCATAGATACACCTAAGTTATGTCCTAATGGTTCAATGTAACTATGACTCTTTAATGCAAATTCATAAGATATGAACGAACATGTGGAACCAAGGTCTACTAAAACAAATTCATCAAGTCCAAGGATGGTAAAAGTACCCGTGACGACGTCCAGTGCAACTGGAGACTCCTGCCTTGTAATGGCATATACCCTAGCTTGACTTGGAGTTTGCCCAATGGATCCGGTTGGTGTAGAAGGACCCGCTTCACTTCCTCTTCCTCGACCTCTTCCTCTACCAATCGGAAGGGTATTTTCATCCGCACTACTTTGTCCCGATATCTGAGACCTTTCAATGTTCCTCCTCGCTGGACAATCCCAGATGATATGCCCAGGTTGACCACAGTAATAATAAACAATCCCTCTAGGGCCCCAACATTCTCCAGAGTGGAATCTTTCATACTTGTTGCAAGTAGAGGCGGTCACACGACTCATAGATCTTCCTCGGCCTCTATCTCTCCAGTTTTCAGTTCTTCCAAATCCCCTGCCAGAACTACTTCTTGTTGCTTGAGTAGATCAGCTTATCCCTCGGCCTCGAAAACTACCTCGTGGAAAGCTAGAACCTCTGAAGATCGATCTTCCATTAGTTCTGAATAAAGGAGAAGTAAACCCACCGGTAGTCTTCTTTTTTTTGGCTTCCAACTCATTCCTCTCTAGCATGAGTTCCTCTGCTCTAATGGTCATCTCTAACAACTCTCTATATGTGGATTCCTTCACCACTATCTTTTCTCGGATCTCGAGGTTCAACCCCTCTCACATTTGTTCCTTTTTAGCTCATCAATGGCTACTTCCTCTGGTGCATATTTAGATAGCTGCACAAACTGGACTTCATAGTCGGCTACAGATAAATCTTCTTGCTTCAAGTTGAGATATTCAAGCTTCTTCTTGTACACCACCGGCATATATTTATCGGTGAATTCCCTCAAGAAAGTTGCCCAAATGATTATCATTGGCATATCTCTACTTCCTGGGACCGTATCCCATCAATCCAAGGTATCTTGTTCAAACAACGATGCTACATAACTCACCCTCTTCTTAGTGGTACACTCAAACCGATCAAGCACTCTCTCAGTACTTCTCAACCACTCTTCGGCCACCATAGGATCAGTAGTGCCTGTAAAAACCTTAGCACCTTGCTTCCTAATCTTTTCAAAATTCTCATCCAAGGCACCCTCGTTTGGTCTATGAGCCATATCCTGAATAGCTTGCACAAACTCTTGCATAAGTGGGGGAAAATGAGCTTGTGGAGGTTGTGGTTGTTTTGGGAATTGTTCATGCTCATCTAATGCATGCATAAGACCTTGCCTAGGGACAGACTCAGACGACCCTTTCGGGACAACATGAGGTGCTTGGCGTTCTTCCATCCTGAGATAAGTAACATATAGTAACTATATGTCATCTCAAACTCATGCATGATATATTATGAATGCATGTGATAATAATGTCGCAAGGGAATCTAATCCCCGCTCTGATACCATTAAATGTAAGACCCGTAACACGTGGCCTCAAACTTATCCCACGTGTGTTCCACTTAGAAAGAAAACAAAATTCTTTTAAGAACACAACTACATGTAATGCATTTTCATATTCATCACAACAAACCACATAAGCATGCAATGCACAACAATATCAAATTCTTACACAAAACATATACTTATATAACTGTAGCTTAAAACCAAAGAAGTATAAACTTTTATATCAATATATAAAAACCAAGTTGAAAAATTCATTTGAAAACCATTAAGAACTCTTTGTTTATGAGTCTAGTTTCATTTCCAATTTGAATCACTCAATTTGGAAATGTACATAATTAGTTATGAGGTTTTGAAAACCTAAAGGTCATGCATAGCAGATTGCAAATCAAAGTGAGCAATAAAATGTCCAGCCATTTTTGACTATTTTAAGGATGGATTTTGGGAATTCTTAAAACACAAAAGTTGTAGAGGACTCTTCAAAGTTTCCATAGCTTCAAATTGTAGCTCAAGTTATGGTAAAAATATGGAGACCTAAATGCGCAGAGACTGGCGCTCGCTACCCACTGGAGATCGCCAGTGGGAACTCACAGCCACTAGGGGTTGGCACTCGCCAGTCACTGGCGCTCACTAGTGACTAGGGGCAGCCTCCCTAAACCTTGCTAAAATCACCCCAAATCAATCCTAGCACTTATCCCATGCATATAAACTTCTAAAACATTGATTTTTCACTCATTTTGTAGAAGAAAAACAACCAACAAGATATATATACATTCAACCATGTCCAAAATATATTAACAAGTGTTATATAACAACACTTTCAAATACATAACTCATCTCTATACAATCAAAACCTATTTATATACTTCAGGATATAATCTTAACACAAGATTTACAACATTTACATAATCAAATATTCACCTATTTCAACCAAAATGATATGAAAGGGTGCATGATGATGAAGATGGAGGATGGATTGCCAAAAACACACCTCAAGCTCCCCAAGGTCCTCGCTATACAAACTTCTATCCAAGCTCCTAACTTTAGCTAACTATTTCCTGAAAAATAGTTGCAAAGGGGTGAGCTTGCGACTCAATAAGCAATTACTAATATAACAATATATATATCACTTCTCAAGAACTAATTAAGTGATATATATATATATATATATATATATATATATATATATATATATATATATATATATAACAAGTTCTTAACAATCAAGATTTCCGCACATACCAATCATATACAGGAGTTATACAATCATAAATTAGGATCAGATATAGCTTATAGCCTTAACTCCAAACATATACCACTTCCCTATAGACATTGTGCTAAAAATATATCACAACATATACCAAATATATACCAAACATATACCAAGTATATACCAAATATAAACCAATTATATACCAAACATAAACCAAATATATACCAAATATATACCAACTATATAACAAATATATACCAAACATATACCAATATAAATCAATCATATACCAGATTCAGCTTGCAATTAAAAGCATTCTTTGCGTATATCAATTTACACATATCACAGCTTGTAGAATAAAACTTATGTAAAGTAACATTTATGCATTTCATATGAAACCAAATCTTATTCATTCACAAAACCACATAATTTGGTTTCCGGCCGGAACCACCTCACATGCGCATTTCTCACAAGTGGTCACATACTGAGACTATTCGCCTGACTCAGTCCTAGTCTCACAACCTCACATCCTCACATTTAAATTTCGGGTAGCTATCCACTAGGCTCAGTTTGCCCATTTCATATTTTCATCTTTTTCTTATGTAACCACTACTAGAACTATCTGCCCGGCTCAGTTCTAGATTTCATAATCAGTGAAGGCTATCCACCCGGCTCAGCCTCACTATCACACATATCCTCACCATCTGGGACTATTCCTCACACAGAGATCCCAGATCTATCATCATTTCAATTATCAATTCACATTTTACAATTTCATCACATATCTCACATTTCACAATTTCACATTCTCATTACAATCTCACATTTCAATATTCATACTTCATTTTCACCATTTCCAATCAATTCACATTTCAACAAAGCAAGCATTTTCTCATATCATTCATTCAATATATAATTCACCTTTCAACAA
>CATIWO010383359.1:0-16814 GCA_949673435.1 Macaranga tanarius
AGAAACATCCGGAAGACTCATCCAATGGTCAGTGTAACTGGCTGAGCATGATATATCATACGAACCCTGAACAGCAATAAAGGCACATATATTGTCCATTTTCATACAAGAAATTACTGAAATTATGGAGCTCAGCAACGAAAAGAACCTGTGGTGAATGTATATTGATGGGGCATCAGGCAAATAAGGCTCGGGTGCAAGAATAATCATGATAGGCCCTGAAAAAATAAGAATTGAGTATGCTGTCAGAATAGCATACGGTCCCACAAATAATACAGCAAAATATGAAGCCCTGATCACCAGATTAAAGCTGACAAACGAAGTGCGAGCGGAAAGCCTCCAAATACTCTGCGATTTTCAACTCATAGTGAACCAGCTTAAAGGAACATATAAAATAAAAGATCCAAATATGATTAAATATTCGGATAAAGCTCATTCACTTCTACGCAGGCTTGAAAAGAATGGTATATAATGGATAATAGTCCAAATACCAAGAGTTAAAAACAAAACTGATATTATAGCCAAGTCCGCAGTAGAAAACGGACTTATGTTCCAGAATCTCTTCCTCAAAAAAGAGATCGTTAAGCCTTCGATTGAGGAAAATAAAGTCCTAACCACTTGTGAGATAGCCGAGTTGATTAAACCTATTACCGAATACTAAGAAATGGGAAAGCTACCAGACGATAGGAACCAGGCAAAGAAAATTCGGATAAAAGCTGCTTAGTACTCGTTCCTAAATAGAAATCTGTACCAAAGATGATTCAGCCGCCCATAGAGCAAGTGTACTTCAACTGAAGAAGGAAATTATATCCTTAAAGAAATACACGAAGGAATATATGGAGCTCATGAAGCTTAGGCCACATTAGTTAAGAAAGCCTTACTACAAGGCTACTATTGGCCTACAATGTCACAAGATGCGCAAAAATTGGTACAAAGCTATGATAAATGTCAAAGATATTCGCAGCTGGTACATACACCAACCTAGGTACAAAACCCCATCAGAAGCCCATGGCCTTTCGCCATTTGGGGATTGGACATTCTCGGACCCTTTCCAATAGCTCCGGGATAGAGAAAATTCATAATTGTTGCAATAGATCACTTCACAAAGTGGATAGAAGTGGAAGCAGTCGCAATGATAACCGAATCAAGGATCTGCAGCTTCTTCTGGAAAGAAATAATATACAGATTTGGAATCCCACATACACTTATTACAGACAATGGGAAACAGTTCAACAATTCTGCTCCGAACTTCAAATTAAGCTACGGTTCACTTCTATAGCTGATCCCCAAACTAATGGGCAAATAGAGGTCAACAATCGAACCATACTACATGGCATCAAAAAGCATCTTGATGATAAAAAAGGAGATTGGGCTGACGAACTGTATAATATCATATAGGCATATCGCACTACTCCAAGGAGTGGAACAGGAGATTTGCTCTTTCAATTACTTACGGGATGGATGCAGTAATCCTAGTCGAGATAGGATCTCAAATCCTCTTATCTATCCAAGGCACCGGATTGGGACAAGCCTCTAACCTTGGATGTTTGAACTGAATATCTCCCTCCTCAGTGGCGGGTTCGTAAGTCCCTTCTGAACCCCTCGTTCATTTTCCTTTTTGTTTGTTAGGAGTCTCGGCTTTTATACGAACAGAGGGAGAAAGTGGAACCCCGTAATTCTCAATGCTGATTGGTGGAACAGCAGGGTTGGTAATAGTAGGGTTGGCAGTAACTTTGGGAGGTTCATCTACAATATCGATAATATCTTCCATGAAATCATCAAGAAGATCAGCCATCTACACAATAGAAAAGAGAGTTAGATAAATACCTCCGGATTCCGGAACTTTAGTTATAATATCATAAAGACCGACATCAGTTGGATGCTCGTGTCTATACATAAATCTGTCAACATAAATATTGGCAGAAGGCTCTAAGGTGGAACACCGGTAGTGAAGATCTGCAAGAAGAGTGAGATTGATCTCCTCTATGAATTCTGACGATCATCTAACCGATTGGAGTTCATTTGCCTATATCACTAGCACTTATTGAAAATCAGTTTCGTGTTCGATGAAGAAAAATTTGCTTCTCCAATCTTGACTGATGTCAGATAATTTTTTGAATAAACCAAAACTAGGAATACTAGACATTGAGTAGGTGAGATAACCTTTCTTTTTTATTAGTGAAAACATATACCGATGCATTTGTACTGTGGGTTCGTGACCATGCGAACGAATTAGTTCACAGAAAGCAGTAAGGAACCTATATCCATTCAGATGTAATTGACCCAGAGCAAGGTTATATGCACGAAAGAATAACTTCAAAAAAGGATCTAAAGGGAAACAGAGACCCCCCTCTAGTTGGTCTATATATATAACTATCCTATTCCTCTTCTCATCTTTATCGGGATTGTGGTGAGCCCTAACATGGGAAGTTGCTTGAAAGAACTTATAATCAGCCGAAATATTATATTTTTTCCTATATTTTTTAATAACTTCCTTAGGAAGTACTGGAGGGAACTCGGATGGATCTAGGGGAAGCCTAGGGGACATAACAACAAGTGGATAAACAAAAAAGCAAATAAAAGATCAAAAGGAGAAAGGAAGAAGGAAATGACCTTTAAAGCTTCGAGAACAAGAACGCAAGCTTTTCACCGCAGAGCTCTAAAGAGAGAAGTTTTAGAAAGACGAGATGAAAATGAAAATGACCTCAGAAAAAGATTATAAAGAGGGGAATAGTTTTACTATCCCTCATATACCCTCGACGATTGATATACCAATGTTTTACTAAGAGAAGGGTATTTAAAGAACGGGAAAAATGAAGCGATGCCTCAAAAAATGAGAAAAATTGAACAGTTATATAAACACGTAGCAGCTTCATTTATTGAAAAGGTAAATACGAACCTCTCAAGGTTCAACAAAATGAACCTTTCGAGGTCTCAATGAATGAACCTCCTAAGGTCAAAATATACGAAACAAGGTTCAACAAAAATGAACCTTTCGAGGTCTCAACGAACGAACCTCCTAAGGTCAAAATATACGAACCTATCAAGGTTCAATAAAAATGAACCTCTCAAGGTTCAACAAAAATGAACCTCTCAAGGTTCAACAAAAATGAACCTTTCGAGGTCTCAACAAATGAACCTCTTAAGGACAAAGCAAATGAACCTCTCAAGGTTTGTAACATATGAACATCTCAAGGTTCAATATCTTGTGAACCTCTTTAAGGTTCAAATCTCTGATGCTTCCAAATACATGACCTTCTCAACGAGGGACCTTCACTTATAATTTGCAGAATAAAGCGAATTATGACTAGGTGTTATTACCTTTGTTAAGCGATAGATCTTTTGAACATAAATATTCAATACCATTAGGGAGGACTTCTGATAAATATGAGAATATCATGTCCCTATATCCATGGATCCTAGTCCAAAGAGGACTTTATGTCTACATATAAAATCAATAACAAAAAAGGATAAAGAGGCCTAATTGGTAATGAATTAGGACTCACATGATACTAATCCAAAAAGGACTAGGTATGTCCCTCTTATGCCTATATATAGGCTCATATTTCTCATTATAGGATATCTTGAATAAACTATTCTCTAACTTAAGTATCGGAGAACCTATGTATCGAAGATCCTAAGCTCATCCAAGGTTTTTTCTTGTGTTTGTAGGTTTGGAGGAGGTTGACATTCATCAATAAGAAACAACATTATTATTATTATGTGTACATTGAGTTTAAACATACCATCACATAAATAACCCTTTCCTATAAATATGTCTCTTTTTTTATAGCACAAACTTATCAGCCTCAAATATAAGTTTAAAACCAAACTTATTCAAAATGCTACCGAAAACTAAGTTCTTTCTAACTTCTGGAACATAATACACATTTTTTAAAGTTAATATTTTTCCAAAAGTAAACTCCAATTCTATATTTCCAACACCCAAAACTGATGCTGGAGCAGCATTTCCAATGTACAAAACAGTATTTCAAGCAACTTATTCCATATGCTTGAATAAAGCCAAGTCCTTGCACACATGACGAGTTGCACCCGAATCTATCCACTAGCCCATGTCAAGATCTTCAAGAAGATTGATTTCTGAAATCATTGTAACCAAGTTATCACTTGTAACATTAGAAGAAGATCCTTGGTCTTCATCTTCGCTTGTTTCTTATTAAAAAATAAGCATTCAGACTTGTAGTGTCCTTTTTTGCCATAAAAATAACATTTAAAGAACACTATTATTATTATTATTATTATTATTATTGTTGTTGTTGTTGTTGTTACACACATTGAGTTTAAACATACCATTGCATAAATAACTCTTGTCTACAAATATGCCCCCTTTGACAGCACAAACTTATCAGCATTAAATATAAGTTTGAAACTAAACTTGTTCGAAATGCTACCTGAAACTAAGTTCTTTCTAACTTTTGGAACATAATGCACATTTGTTAAAGTTAATATTCTTCTAGAAGTGAACTTTAGTTCTATATTTCCAACACTTTTTAAAAATTAGGTACTTTTTCAACCTTCTTATATCTAAAGTGAGATGTAGGTTATTTCTTTCTAATGAACATATAATATTAAAATATACAATTTTAAAAATTATAAAAATATTCTAGTCATTAAATTTTTATATAATTGATAAAGATATAAATGCAAAAAAATAATACATGATTAATTTTTAACCGATACAAAAAACACATGAACTCTTTAATAAATGAAGTATTAGTGAAAAATACAATATTTGTTAAATATAAATAAATAAAAATATTATCATATTCAATCACTTTTCTTATAATTAATATTTAATAAATCAAATAATCTATTAATTTAGTTCAAATTAGTAAATTATAATTTATTATAATATTATCTTTAAATTTATAAAAGTTAAAATTATATTATTAGTAATAAATTTTTTATATTATTAGTAATAAATTTTTTCTTATCATCAAATAATTTATATTTTCTCATTTAAAAAATATAATACAACTTAATCATATTTGAATAATATGTAACTTCTAATTAAGTAATTATTATTGGCATTAAAACGAATAATATGTAACTTCTAATTAAGTAATTATTATTGGCATTAAAACTATCTCTATTTTTTTTAAATAGATAAAATATAATATACCAATCATTTACTTCAAAATTGTAAATTATATAACATATTCTTTTCAACAATAATTATACATATATTTGGATAAATATGATAAATTATATATGTCATATCCGTACCCTTGAAAGGTTATTAGTTCATAAACAAATAAACAAAATATAAACATGTTATAATAAGGGAATTAAAATAAGAAATTGAATAGGACTTGCTTGCATCGAAAGAGAAATTTTCGGGTAAGTAGGTAAGGAAAGAAAAAAATGTATAATTAAAGAAAGGATCAAATAAGTAATGTATAAAGAAGCTGAGGACCTAAAGTGTAAGAGTGGTGATAAGAATCTTAAATCCTGCTTATCACCACTTTCTCTTGTTAATTTTGGAATTTCTTGGTTCTTTTTCTTGATAATCTTAAATCCTTCTTGGTACAGTACACTTGCTTGTTGAACAAAGAGCTTTATGTTTATTTACGGTTCTTGTTGTTATTGGGGCTGTTTTTATTGAATTTTTCTGTTAAAATTTTATTTTTATGCTGAGGCTTTGGTTGAACTCTTTATTAGGCTGAATTGTTGAGTGGGAAATTGAGCTAAAAGCTTAAAGTAACTTACCAAATTAAGAATTGAATCTTGTGAGGAATTCTATGGAGAGAATGAAATAAAGTTAATTATATTGCGTTGCACAAATTCTATAGAAATCTTTGTGAAATTTGATTTGTAAATGAGAAGAAAATGATGTCAGTTACAAAGCTGTGTCATCAAGGCACACGCCTTAGTGGCAAAGGCAAACATTTGTGCAGTATACCAACCGCCTTGGTGGTTTGGAGCTGAGATACAATCTTGCATACTCGAGCTTCACTCGTGAAAGGAACCCCGGAACTCAAATTTATTAGTATAGTAGTAACACGAACGTGTAAATATGATTAAAAGCTTGGGCCATATATTTCAAATTTATAGCAAATTTATTCTAAATTTTAATTTTGGTATCAATATTTTATTTTTTTATAAAAGATAAAATTTATTATTGAATTATAATATTTAAATTATTTATTATTCAAATATAAATTTTTTTAAATATATGTAATATTCATTTAATATTAAAATATGTCAAGCTAATTAATAAATTATTTTTAGAAGTAAAATATAATCACATGGTTAATAATCAAAAATATTATTAAATTTAAATGCATGTCTATACTTATATTAATGTTTATAAGAGGTTGAAAATTATTAATACATGTATTAAATAAATTTGTCCTCTTGGAATTTAATAAATAATACAACAACTAAACGTATTATTAAAATTAAATGGTATATTTTAAAAAATTATATTTAAATAATAAATAATTTAAGTATTATAGTTAACTACTAAATTTTACAAATTTAATATTATAATGTAATACATAATTTGGTATGAATTTGCTACAAATTAAATATGCTTGTTCTTTTATATAAATAGCAAGTTGATACGGTAATAGAACTCATATCAATGCCACCTATAATGCAAAGTTACTACCTCTAAACTCCATTTTAACAAAAGTTAATGGTGGATTATATTTATCAAAAAAAATAAATTGAAATATTTATGCCAAAATTAGAAAATGAGCTAAATTTAAAACAAATTAAAAATATTTAATTTCTATATGTAAATATTTTTTTTTAATTAATAGAGAAGTCAAAATGAACTAGCTACTAATTTGCTACATAACAAAATTAGCCCTTCTCTTATAAAAATCAAAGAAAATTTGGCAACCTATAGTTTGGGGAATTGAAAAATGAGACACATGATGTAGACTTTTGGGAAAATCTTGAAAGCAAAAGAAAGTTTGAAAAGAAGTCAAATCAAAACAAGTGTGGTGTAGACTTTTTTCAATTTGTTTTGGAAAATCTCGACACTGAATTTGACAATTTCTGTATATATACATATAGAGCAGCTTAGCCATAACTAACTAACCAAATGCAGACTGAAAGGAATTATGGCAATTAAATGTATCTCTTTACGACTGCCACGTGTACAACAAGATCCTCTGACTTTTCTAGTGGGACCTCTCATGAGAGTTTGACTGGTCAACTATCTCCACTCAGGAGTTTACCCGACGACTAGTTACGCTCGACCATAGGGGAAATTCCCTTGTAGAACTTCCTCTCAGGAAAACCACAGCTTACTTGCTTTTTGCATCACATTAAATGCGGTCGTCATTCACCAACTCGCCAACTAAGAGACACTCAAGTGCTCTGCAATGGTACTGTAGCTTCAGAAACATGTGACTCTTCTCTCTCTCTCTCTCATGTATACTCTTGACCATATAAAAGGGGAGAAATAATAGTGGTAAGGGCAACTCATACTTCTACACTCTTTTACTTCTTCTTCTTGCTTCTGACCTCTGAAGATCATTTTCTCAGAATACCAACTCCATGAAAACAACTTCATTTTCTGCTGTGAACATACACATTGCATCTTCAGTTTATGAGCCTCTTTGATTCAGGAAACCTACTGACTTGACCGTCAGAGGGGTTTTGGGACTTTCCAAGACTTTTAGCTCTCTTTTCTGATTCTTGCAAACTAGCACATCCAAGCTGGAGCTGAGATGAGGGAGCATTCGCATCAGAATGGCGTCGTCTATGGAAAAATGAAGTTATTTTGATCTGAAAGTCATTGTGCGCGTTGTGTTATCCTGAGAAGTTGCTGGAGAGGGTGGATTCCGTGGTGAAAGTGTGAATCCTTGCTTTGTTAGCTTGATCCGAAATCATGGTCGGATCCCATACTTCTGGTAGAAGGAGGGAAGAAATACAGGAGAGTAGGGAAGTACGAAGAACTTCTGGCTCAGGGTCAAGAGCCCCTCATATCGTAGAAGTGGATGTGGGGTTCTTGCGAAACTTGATGGATAAGGTGGATCATATTGCAGATGTACAAAGAAGGCAAGACAAGGGAAAGGCCAAAGTGGGAGAACCTCACGTGAATACGCCGCATGTGGTGAGGAAAAGGCCACTCATACGAGAGGATGAGGAGACCGACCCCAGAGTGTTATTGCACTTGAGACCCTGAGAAGATGGCGGTAGGTACCGACCCAAATTGAGTGGTCCGGTTCGTGAACCCGAAACACCTATGGAGATGAATCGATCATAAGGGACGAAAAATGCCGAGACCCGAGTCTCACCAAGGTGAAGTAAAAGACAGGCTCTTTGCTATGAAAAAAGGCATTCAGGTGGTCGTAAAGGGAAACATATTGTAGAATCTCATGTGGGGTCAGCCAGACGCCGGAGTAGGAAAGAGAGGGATACATCTCATTCTATATCCCACCTCAACCAGATAGAGAAAGACTATGAAGAATTTCACGAATGGAAGAAACAGAGGCCAGATAAAGGCAAATTACCCAGCCAGATAATTAATCTTCAATCGCCTTTCTCAGAAGAGATTCAAAAGGAACCCATTCCTATCAAGTTTAAATTGCCTACGTTGCCCACGTACGATGGTTCGACGAGCCCCAAAGATCATGTTATAAAATTTAAGATGATAGTGGAGTTTTACACTCGGTCAGACGCCATCCTGTGCAAGATGTTCCCCACTACCTTCGTGGGCACTGCCCAAACTTGGTTTAACAATCTGGCCCCTCATACCATTCACTCTTTCTCCGATTTTGCTAAACATTTTGTTAGCAGGTTTATTTCCAGCATCCCGGCCCAAAGGGAAACTTCCTATCTGGAGACAATTATCCAGAGTAAAGAAGAAAGCCTGAGAGATTATGTGGCAAGATTCAACATGGAATCCCTGAAGATACCTCATCTGGAACACCCCAGGGCCATTGAGGCCATCATGAGGGGTACCAACAACCCTCTATTTTTTAATTCCCTGTCGAAGAACAAACCGACCGACCTGAATGCCCTCACAGACAGAGCAAAAAAGTACATACGACAAGATGATGCTTTAAAAACTAGTAGGTTTGCGCCCAAGTGTAAGGAGGAATTTGATGATTCCTCTCCTCCCAATAGGACCAAAAGGAGTTATAATTTGGCTAATCAGAGGCCTCAGCAGAGATTTCCAAAGAGACCTCTCACCCCCCCAGAGAGGAAAATATGACCCCCTTTAGCACTACCCGCCAGGAGGTTCTGATGGCTATCAAAGATAGGGAATACATCAGATGGCCGAAGGAGATGCCTTCAAATCCCAAAAACCTGAGACCAAAGCAGATATTGCCATTTTCACAGGTCTGTGGGGCACAACACCAACGAGTGTCATCAATTGATGCTAGAGATAGAAAGGCTCATAAAGGAGGGACATTTTAGGGGCTTTATTAGGAAGGAGGATAGATCTTTTAAGCCTCTGGGGATCGAAGAAGCTACATATTCCCGTTCGGTAAAAGATAAATAGCCCATGCTCTTTGTGAATACCTGAACTGGAGGAGTAATCCATTGTATCGTAGGAGAAGACTAAGAGGGGCGAAAAAGGAGAGCTGGCTCTAAGAAGACAGGACTCGAACTGAAAGGGAAAAATCCTCTCAGTACATGCCTGATTACTTTCGGCCCAGAAGATAGAGTGGGGGTATTAACTCCTCATGTGGATGTGATGGTCGTGATGGCGGTAATAAATAATTTCAAAGTAGAGAGGGTTCTAATTGATGATGGCAGTTCGGTTAACCTCCTCCCATACCATGTCCTGCAAAAGATGAACGTTCGAGAAGATCATCTTATGCCGGTTTACTCAAAACTAAAAGGGTTGGGAGATTCCCCCATTCCAGTAGAGGGGAAAGTCACTTTCCCCATTACTTTGGGAGAAACTAACCTAAGGGGAGAAATCACGAGAGGGAGGACTATGATGGCAAATTTCATCGTTGCCAAGGTATCAATTGCTTACAATACAATTGTCGGGAGACCTGTGTTATACAAATTCTGTGTAATCACTTGTATCAGATACCTGTGTATGAAGATGCCCGCTGAGGATGGCCCGATTACAGTTTGAGGAAGATAATTCGAAGCTAAATATTGTCATTCCATCTCTTTAGGATCAGTGGATGAGGAAGAGATCTTATTCGTAGAGCCAATGCAGATCAGAGATAGTGAATCAGAACAAAGAACCGAACCTATGGGGGAGCTTATGCAAGTGGTAATTTCCTCTGATCATCCTGGCTGATGCACTCAGGTAAATACCCATCTGACAGAAGACCAGAAGTCCCTCATCAGGAAATTCTTCCAAGAGCACAATACGGATTTCACTTTTAGCCCTTCTGAACTTCCAGGCCTACATCCCAGCGTCATCACCCATAAGCTTAATGTTGGGTCAGAGATAAAACCCGTTCAGTATAAGAAAAGATTCTTTTCTCCCTAAAGGCAAGAGATCATAGATCGAGAGGTAGATAAGTTGATTGAAGTTGACTTCATAAGGGAGGTCGACTATCCCACCTGGCTAGCAAATGTGGTGCTAGTGAAAAAGCCAAATAAAAAATGGAGACTTTGTGTGGATTTCACCGATCTAAACAAGGCCTGCCCTAAGGATTGTTTTCCTCTCCCTTCTATTGACAAGTTGGTGGATGCCATGACCGGCTATGAGTTCTTAACTTCTCTTAACTCCCTATCAGGCTACCATCAAATCCCAATGGATCCCGAGGACGAAGAAAAAACTGCTTTTATTACTGAAAAAGGGACCTACTGCTACAAAGCCATGCCTTTTGGCTTGAAGAACGCTGGAGCCACCTACCAGCGTTTAGTTAACAAAGTTTTCAAAAGACAGTTGGGAAGAAATCTTGAAGCATATATGGATGATATAATTGTGAAAAGCAAGAAATTTGAGCAACACTTAAAAGATATGTAGGAAGTTTTCGGAGAGCTGAATCAATACAGGATAAAGCTAAATTCAGAAAAATGCTCATTCTGTATAAAGGGAGGAAAATTCCTGGGATATATGGTGAGCAGCAGAGGAATCAAACCCAATCCAGAAAAGGTTTGAGCTATTCTAGACATGCCATCTCCCGCCAGTGTGAAAGATGTACAGAGATTAACCGGAAGGATAGTGGCCCTACATAGGTTTATTTTCAAATCAGCAGAAAGATGCTTGCCCTTTTTCAAAAATCTGCGAAAAGTCCCTGCTTTCGAATGGACTGTGGAGTTTGAAAAAGATTTTTATAATTTGAAAGAGTACTTATAATCTGCTCAAGTCCTAAGTCGCCCTACCCCAGGGGAAGACTTATACATCTACCTGTCAGCATCCGATCGGGCAGTCATTGCTGTCTTAGTTAAGGAGGAGAAAAAGGTATAAAAGCCTGTGTACTATGTGAGCAGAGTCTTATGAGGATCTCAATTCTGGTATTCTTCGATAGAAAAATTAGCATTCTCTCTATTAATAGCTGTAAGGAAATTTTCCATATATCTGTTGGGGCATCAGGGTGTTATTAGAACTGATATACCTCTTAGGCAAGCCTTACATCGGCCTTCTACAGCCGAGAGGATGACAATCTGGTCTATGGAGATAGGAGGCTATGGGCTTAAATATGAACCTTGAAAAGCCATCAAAGCACAAGCTTTAGTAGATTTTCTCGTTGAATGCAGTTTCAATGATATTCAAAAGAAGGCTATAGATGAGAGCTAAAGGAGACGGACCGCGGTTCCTCTGTCAAACTCCCCCATACAGGATATTTATGAATGGGATTTATATGTAGACGATTTAGCCTGTTCAGCGGGAGGAGGTACAGGGATAGTCTTAAAAGGACCGCAAGGGTTTTTAGTAAAGCATACCCTTAAATTTGCTTTCCCTACTTCAAATAACATATCAGAATATGAAGCCATCATCAGCGGTCTTGAATTAGCAAAAACTCTTGGAGTATCAGACTTGAAGGTGCATAGTGATTCTCAATTAGTAGTGAACCAAATCACTGGGGTGTTTGAGGCAAAGGATGAAGTGATGGCTCTATACCTGCGACAAGTCAGAGAGATTATTGAAAAGTTTAGGCAAAAGAAAATTCCTATATGCATTGTGCAAATCACCCGAGAAGAAAACTCCCAGGCAGATGCACTCAGTAAAATAGCCGCGGCTACAAGAGAATTCCTATCGGGTGACACTTATGTGGAAACACTATCCACCCCTAGCATTTCTAAAACCCAAGAGAGCTGCTCTATTCATTTACCCTGTACAAAACTCACCTTGCTGGATGGATCCACTAATGAAGTACTTGGAAGGTGGAGAATTGCCATCAGATCGGAAAGAAGCCCTTAAGCTTTCTCTTAGAGCATCCAGATTCGTCATTCAGAATGGCCAACTCTACAAGTGAGGATACCATTTGCCACTGCTTCGGTGTTTATCCCTAGAAGAATCAAATTATATTCTAAGAGAAGTTTAAGAAGGAGTATGTGGTACCCATATTGGGGGAAGGGCTTTGTCTAACAAAATCATTAGACAGGGATATTTTTGGCCCACGATCGCCAAAGACGCCTCTGAATTTGTACAAAAATGCGATATTTTTTAGAGATTTACTAATTCTATACATGTTCCGGCAAACGCCTTACACTCTATTCTGGTACCTTGGCCATTTGCACAGTGGGGAATAGACATCTTAGGTCCTTTCCCTACAGCTCCTGGACAAAGGTGTTTTATCATCTTAGCAGTGGATTATTTCACCAAGTGGGTTGAGGCCGAAGCTTTGGCAACCATCACTGCTCAAAAGGCTGTCGGTTTTGTATGGAAAAATGTGATTTACAGATTTGGGATACCCAAGATACTCATATCAGATAATGGCAAACAATTTGATTGTAGCAAATTCAGGGAGTTTACTGAAGGGCTGAAGATTGATCACCGATTCAGTTCCGTCTCGTATCCACAAACCAATGGGCAGGTAGAAGTATCAAACAGGATCATTTTATAAGGTCTGAAGAAGCGGGTAGAAGATGCTAAGGGTAATTAGGCAGAAGAATTACCTAGCATCCTGTGGGCCTATAGGACAACTCCAAAAACTGCCATGGGGGAAACTCCTTTCTCATTGACATACAGAACTGAAGTCGTCATTCCTATGGAGATTGGAATGCCTACCCCAAGGGTACAATACTGTGATACGGATAAAAATAAAGAGGGACTGAGGATTAATCTAGATTTGCTTGAAGGATTGAGGGAGGAAGCGTCAGTAAAGATCACGGTACAATAGAGAAGAGCAGCACACTACTTTGACACTCGAATTAATCCTAGACCCTTAAGAATAGGGGACTAGGTACTCAGGCATTTAAATGCTATGGGAAAAAGAGAAGGACAAGGGAAATTATCCCCCTCCTGGGAGGGTCCATTCAAGATTGTGGAAATGGTCAAGTCAGGGACCTATCAAATAGCTGATGCTTTTGGGAATCTGCTCCCTCATGCTCGGAACACTCAGCATTTGAAGAAGTATTATCAGTAGGAGAACTTTTAACCCCTTGGGGTAGTTCTTGCTTGCTAATGCTTGTTGTCCTCTTCGATGCCACAAGGGATATTTTCATGATATGAATTAATGCTTATTTTGTACTAATTAATTATCTATGTCATTCTGTGCATTCGCTTTAGTTAATGGGAATCGTCTTTTCTGGAAGTGAAGTCATCTTTGCATAACTCTCTTTATCTGGCCGGAATTGACAATTTTTCTTGATTATTGAGCAATCTATTTATACTACTTCTTGTTCGAAAAGAATTACTCTCGCACTAATCAAAAACATCTGATGGAAAATTCAATAATCTGATATACGAAAAATAAACTCACGGCGAAAGCTCTGGAATATCCCCAAGGATTATTCCTAACAGTCCTGATCTAGGGAAACGTCCCTAGTGAAATGATCAATTTCCCTCAGCGAAGAAAGACATCCCATGTCAAAATACACTAATTTCCCCCAACACCGAGGGAACACTTCCAGAAGTGAAGTGCACCATAATAGAATGCATTCGATCTTTTTTTATCTCCGGAGGTGAGACAAAATGTTACCATAACATTTCTCCCCATGGAGTATCTGCGTAGGGATCCCCTTAACATAAATCAGGCACACTCCTATCCCATTCAACTGGAAAGGGAACAAAAACACGAATCGAAAGAAACATTGTTTAAATACCACAAGGAAAGAAAAGTTCCACACATTGACTAAATTGTCTTACATCATTTTCGAAACTAATGCTACTATATTATCCTATAAATCTAAACACAATTACTAACTTTTAATAAGATTCAGTTAGGCTTTTCCTCCAACGACAGAAGACTCGGGTTTGTCCCCAACATCACTAGAAGCAGGTACAGGGTAATCTTTCTCTTCCCTATTAGTAGGGTTATCAGGCTTTCCTAGCTCCTCAGCCACCCCTTCCCTTGGGATAGGAACTTTGCGAAGATATCCGGTGGCTGCTACACTGAGAAGGGCATCAGAAGTTGCCTCCTCTTGAATTGGTTCGACACCCTCCGGGGGACTGCCTGAATCCCCTCCTACAATGTCAAAATGGGAAAAATCCTGGTCAGGAAAATGCCTCTTGGCCATCTCAAGAAAGGCATACCACCCATCCGAATAAAAATTGATTGCCCGAAGTGTCATCTCTTAGTGATATTCCTCAGAATCTTTGAAGTCCTCTAAAGCACGATTTACAGTATCCTCCTTTTGGGACTCTTTCTCAGATAGCTCCTTCTTAAGTATATAAATCTCCTGCTTCATTTTGGAATTTAACTCCACAAGACGCATTTTCTCAGCTTCAAGGCTTGAATGGGCACCCTCGGATAGGCTGAGCTGCAACATGGCCTTGTCAAAGTCATCTTTGAAACTGCTGGCTTCTTTCTTTAATCCTTCATTCTCCTCTACCAGCCTAGAGACTTCTTCCTGAATGGATTGAGCTCGGAATTCTTGCTCATATAGAGCGACACACAGCTGTAAAAATAATGATAATAAAAAGAAAGAAGAGAAGAAAAAGAAGAAAAGAAAAAGAAGAAAAGAAAAAGAAGAGAAGAACTCATGCTATAATCGAACTTACCAACTGGGCACTCCTAATCACCTGGTTCCTGAGAGATGAAGTACTCCTGTTGTAATGCCGGGAATATTCCTCTGAACTAATATAGAGCGAGGGAAGGAGACCCGACATAGTAGAACCCTGCATAGAAAACCCGATACCCAGATATCGGTTGATCAGAAAAGAGGCAATCTTCCGAATGGGAGTATCTAGTTGAAGGTTAACGAGAGAAGCAGCAGATAGGTCCACTTTGGGTTGCTTCTCTTGAGTTATCACTATCGCAATTTTGCTCAAACTTTTAACAGCTACTTGAGGGCTTAACCCAGTCATTTTCTTCTTCCCTTAGAGGCGTTTTCCTGCCTCTTCATCAGATTCAAAGACGAAGGCCTCTTTAGGTTCTTCAGAAGCTATTCTCTTCCCTTTCCCTTTGGCACTGGGTAAAAGAACTTTGGTCTTCTCCTCTTTAGGCCGCTTCGCCGGCACATCCCTTATAACTACAACAACGGCCTTTCCCCTCGTCATAACTCCTGAGTAGGAGCCTAACTTCTTTGACTCTAGGGGAGCGTCAGCACTTGCGCTTTTTCCTGTGACTTCCTTGGGGGTTCCAGCCCCCTGCTGGCTTTGCTGTTTAGCCAGACAGGCTATTTCCCCAGAGGAAAGAGAGAACTTTACCGGCCTTGAAAAGCTCATGTTTTCCTGAAAATTTGTAAAAACCCAAGGATACATGAGTAATCGGCACAATAGCAATAGATAATTAAAAGAAAAATAAGTAGTAAGAACCTACCAGATTCATCTAGAGAATACCCCGTTAAAATCCTCTGAATATTAAAAAATTTGCCTTCCCCTATAACTACAAGAAAAATCCAGTTTAGAAATGGATTTTTTCCGTTTTTAATATTGAAAAATCCGTTTCTAATTAGCTCAGAAACGGATTTAGAAACGGATTCGTGCTGTTGTTATTTTGATCGTTGCAAATCAATTTAGCAACGCATTTTAAAGTTCTGTTTCTAATTAGAAACAGAACTGCAACGGAACAAACCGTTTCTAAATTAGAAATGGAAATATGTCATTGCTAATTAGAAATGGATGATTTCCGTTTCTATATTAGAAACGGAATATCATATTCTGTTTCTAATTTCAAGAGGTTAAATTACTATATTTAGAAATGGAATCCGAATCTATTTTAGCAACAGCAAGAAATCTGTTTCTAATTTAGAAACGGATAATTATAATCCGTTTCTAATTTTAAAATTAATTTTTTTAAAATACCTCATATTATATAATATATTAATATTTCAATTATCTATTAATAAAACAATATTTATTATTTTATTTATTTCTTCCAAAAGGGAAAAAATAGCATCCCATAATTTCTATTTTTTGTTTTTTTTTTTAATTTTATTTTTTTTTATATAGTAATAGAAAAGTAATTGCTTTTATTGATATTTCAACCCCATCAGTTTAATTCTATTGCAGTTATGCAAAGATTATTCATTATTTTGTATAATAATCATTGAATTCTCGATCCCCCTTGTATGAATACAAAAAATAATGAAAAAAAAAATGCTAGTAAGGACTTGGAAGTTTCATTTATTTATTTATTTATAGTTAAGATACAACATAATAGTGAAGTTGCAATAATGCTTCAGTGGTGACTGGTAATATAGACCATATATTGCACCTCCTCAAGTCTTATTTTCATTAATTTTTATTTACTACATTTCATATTCTTCTTCCAATTTGTTCATTGCCACCATGCATGCCTCTTCTT
>CATIWO010383411.1:0-14655 GCA_949673435.1 Macaranga tanarius
ATAATAGATAGTAGTTAATAAAATTAATAGAATTATTCTATTAATACAAAAATTAGAACTATATTATTTAATATTAAAATTTAGTACTATAGTTTTTAATAAAATTAATAGAATTATTCATATAATACCAAAAATTAATAAAAATTTTTTAATAATGTTAGCAATTTAGCGACGGATTTTAAAATCAGGCGCTAATTTTTCGCGGAAAATTTTTGGTAGACTTTAGCGATAAAAATTTTGTCCGTCGGTAATTAGCGACGGAAAATTGTCCGTAGGTAAATCGTTGCATTCTAGTAGTGAACATTAACGATAAGCTAATAATTTTTTATTAATTTGAAATGAAAATATTTTTACCTGTGAATATATTTAAATAAAAAAATATTAATTTTTATTCAATTAAACTACCCTTAATGAACATTGCAAAGTATATTTCTAAATTGGTATTTAATTGAATTAAAATGATAAAAAAATTTAAAATTCGCAATTTAATTCCTTAATATAAGTTTGAGAGAAAAAATTAAAAAAAAAAACTTAATATGTATAGAAATAAAAAGTATAAGAGTTTAATATACAATTAAAATTTAAGGGTCAAAAGTAACAAAATTTAAAATTTTTGAAAATATGTTTTTCCCTTGTAAATAAGTTGGGTTATGTTTTCACACGGGTCATGATCTCCTTAACGGGTTTCTTTTCTTAGACTAAACAAAAACCGGGACGAAGTCCAACAACCAAAAAGATATGAAAGCGGCGGGGCGCCAATCATAGACAAACATAATAAAAATACCGGCAGACAGGCATGCAACATGTCTATATTCAAACATTTGCTAATTCTCATTTCTCCATATCAGGAAATTTGGGGTTTACGAAACGTGAGACTCAAAAATTATTTAAGATAATAGATAAACACAACACTAAAAATAGAAAAAATATAAAATACACAAAAATTGATGTTTATATTTACTAAAAAAAGAGGAACAAATTTACTAATCAACCAAAAATATAAGAAAATAGTACGGAAACAAATAGGGGTGTTCATGGCCTCCGAAACGGCCGAACCGAAAATCGAACCGACCTTATTTGGTTCGGTTCGATTTGCATTTTGAGAATTTTTGAATTTTTTGAACTGAAATTTGGTTCGGTTCGGTTTTATGTAAAAAAATTTTCTATTAACAGAGATAACCGAAATAACCGATTTTTTTATTTTTTATTTTTTATTTTAATTTTTCTAAATATTTGTTAAAAATATATACAAATTTAATATAAAAATAATCAATATTTTAAAATTTTTGATTCAGTTCGGTTTTCTACCCAAAAATTTTGGTTCGGTTTTGGACCAAATTCGGTTTGGTTCGGTTCTGATTTTTTCAAATTCGGTTATTTCGGTTTGGTTAGAAAATTGCCCAAAAACCGACCGATGAACACCCCTAGAAACAAACGCTCGACCCTTACCTCAATTACATCCAATCAAGCACTCTACTTGGCACACGTGCAGAACACAAGATATTCACAATGTCTTTACAACACATTAACACATATACATATAGCCCTATTTATAAAGAATATAAATCCTACTTGATAAAAAATTTTCTTCAATATAAGAACCTATTTAATATAAGTGATAAGAATTTAATTTCTAAATAAGAGTTTAATTCCTAAATAAGAATCAAATTCTTTTGGGAAGAATCTTTGACTTAACCACCATGTATATGTTAAAAAACTATTCCATGTATATGTCAAATAACTATTCATATGCACTATACGG
Organism: Macaranga tanarius; assembly: GCA_949673435.1. Taxonomy (NCBI): domain Eukaryota; kingdom Viridiplantae; phylum Streptophyta; class Magnoliopsida; order Malpighiales; family Euphorbiaceae; genus Macaranga; species Macaranga tanarius. Next base: position 1,763 of record CATIWO010383411.1, read on the forward strand.
CCGTGTTTCGACCCGTGATCGTGCAACACGCCCTTGTTGGTGCCCGTGTTCTTCTCTAGATAAAATGATTGCCTTCAACACACCCATATTGCAGAACATGTCTGCCTCCAACATGCATATAATACAGAGTAACGTCCAAACCGCTTGAAATAATGATGTCATATACTAAATTCAAGTCACAAATTAACACTCCGGTCTTGTTCCCGCTTCAAACCTTAGCTCGATCTGCTAATCGTTTATTAAAAATCAGGTAACTCTACTCTTCTCTTCTCTTTTCTCTCGTCAGCTAAATCGATCGACAGCAATAGTTATTTACTGGAAATTAGATTCTATAATTCTCCATTTCTGGATCGTATAGTAGATTGTAAGCTAAAAACAGTGACCAATTTTGGCATTATATGCTAGTTATTATCGAATACCATTGCATACAATGAAATTTATGTGCGTTCATCTTTGTTGATCTAATTCTTGACTCTGTTAATCCATTATTGGTACTAAATTTCAGCTCATTTTGAATGTTATACTTTGCAAGTGTGATTTATATGGTTTAGGAGATGTGGCTTAGGGTATTTAAATGCATGTTTTGAATGAGACACTTTGTTTAGAGCTCTACTTTTCAAGGTGTTGTATAATATTGGATCGTGTATGCGTCTTTCAGGTGTTTTTTAGGCAGCTGGTTTGCTTCATATTGAGCTTGTACTGATAGAATTTTGATTATTTATGATTAAATTGTTTTGTTCACAGGTGGCAGATTGAGTGAATTGAGGCAAAATGCAGCGGATTCCAGTGACAATTGAGGACAGCTTATTTTGAAGGCAATTAAAGAGAATGCCCATGGGAGAACCTTCCTAAAAGGCTTCAAGCAACTCTTACTTCTAAAGAGGAGTGGCACACGAGGTTAGATTACTTGGCTTCCTGTGCGGAACTTGTTTTAAGCAGCAGTTCTTCTCTTATTTTGCTGTTTAAAATTAATGATAATTAATTTGCGCTGTACTTCTTTTTGTTAACTTATGCTAAAAAGGCCACGAAAGTGTAATCCTATTGACATCTGCAAAATCATAATAGCTTATGATCATATTAACAGTTGCATTTTTATTTTGATATATTCAGAGACTCCAAAAGGCAATTTATTCTTGATCATCTTCAAATATTTTTCTGAAAAAAATTCAAAGTTGTTATAGTTAAACTTGCACATTTATTTTTTGGATGGATAGGTTTTCACAATTTGCTCTTAGTTTGAGCCTCTAATCCAAGTGCATGCTGCAGTTTTTAATGGATAGATGGGCTGACAGTTTTGAATCCCCTTCAATTTGTTTTTGCTCTTACTTTTTATTGCCCCCTTGATTTTTTTTTTCATATTTCTGTTTCTTATCTTTCTTTGGCTTGATTGATGAGCTCATGCAGGATACTTGAACATTGTATAAAGAAAAGACTTCAATGGAACACCTCTTTTGCTCGCAAAGTATGCAAAGAAGGTAAATATTATGAAGACATGATGGGTAACTTGCGAAAGAATCTAGCGGTGCGTGTTGTGTATAAAATATAAAAAATATCCATATAAATTTGTTCTATTAAAATGGTACAAGACGACCTTTCAATGTTGCTTCAGAAGCAAAATGCAGTCAGGATTTTGAAGTTTTATCGTATGGAAATTTGCAATATTGTAACTTTTAGACCAAATTTTAAGCTGGAATGGTGGTCACAAACTACTGTAGAAGTTCTGTCTGGAACGTGCTCTTGTCATGTTGTTGCTAAATGTATGCAATATGGCTCGATGGAATATAGCTTTGGATAATCGTTTTGTGTCACGAAATAAACAGTGTATCGCTCCTAGCGATAAATTATCTTTTTATCTTTATAGTTTTATAATAATTATAAAAATAATAAATAAATAAGTTATAAAATTTAGGTTTATAAATTATGACACACCCGCACTCTTCTTAGGGTTTAAATGTTGTTAATTTAATTAATTGTCAATTAAAATAAGTATTTTTAAATTATTATATAATTTTTATATTATAAAATTAAGAGGAATAGAAACATAATTTAATAAAAAAAAAAATTATCTCTAGTGCCATTGACGTAGCTACTTGCGACGTTAAACGCAATCTGATTGGGATTATGAGACTAGACAATTACACAAGGTAAACATGGAGGACAAAATTTTTCTTTTTGCTTTTAAGTAGCATCAGCAATTTACTTTCTATATTAATTTGTATTTTTTTATTATTTTGAAGTTAATTTTTAATATTTTATATATTTAAAATTATTTGAAATCAATCAAATGTTTGTATATTTTAAGATTATATGTGTCAAATTCAATAGAAAAAAAGTAAAATTTTGGAAATAAAAAAATTCAAATAAAAGTTTAAATGTTAATTAAAAAATAATAAAAATTAATTGTATAAAGTTTAGATGCCAACCATTATTTTTTGCCAAGCCTCGGGGATCAAACATAAATATTTTGGCCTAATCACTTAAAAAATTCTGAACTTTTCGAGTTTTAACAATTTTAGCATGTTTTTTCAACTTTTATTTAAAAAAATCTTGAACTTTACATTTTTTAACAATTTTAATACGTTCTGTTAAAATTTAGAAAAAAATCAGAAACTTTACAATTTTTAACAATTTTAACATATTTTTTAATAATTTATCAAAACAAATTGTTAAAACTCATAAAGTTCAGTATTTTTTAGGTAATTAGACTAATATTAAATTGTATTTGTTCAATCAATATTTTTTAACATTATATAAAAATGTTGCAATGTTTAATATTGATATGCTACCATATTTCTTTTATTTAAAAAAAATTAAAATTTAATGAATTAACAAAAATTTTCTTATTAAAATATACCATTTTTAATCTTAAATGATATATCTTATATTTTCTAATTTTTTTTATCTTATAATACTTCAGATGCTAATGAAATTATTTTAGTAAAATTAAACTGACTCATTTTTGGATTAACAACTCTACCGTTATCTTCCATTAAATAATATTTAAGTACTCGAAAATTCTATATTTTAATAAAAAAATTTTGCTAATTCATTAAATTCTCATTTTTAAAAAAAAAATTAAAGAAGTATAGTATCATATCAATATTAAACACTGTAACATTTTATAGGATGTTAAAAAATTGATTGAACAAATATAATTTAATATCGGTCTAATTGTCTAAAAAATCATGAACTTTATGAGTTTTAACAATTTTTTTTGTTAAATTGTTAAAAAAATATATTAAAATTGTTAAAAATTGTAAAATTTCTGATTTTTTAATAAAGTTTAAAAAAAGTATTAAAATTGTTAAAAAAATATAAAATTTAAGATTTTTTAAATAAAAGTTGAAAGAACGTACTAAAATTGTTAAAACTCGAAAAGTTCAAAATTTTTTAATTTTTAAGTAAATAGGCCTTCTAATTAATGGGTTTAATCATGTGTTTTGGACTAGGGTGACACACCCTATTCTCTGAAAAACAGAAGCCAGCCCTCTCCAATTTGATCAGGCCGTTAAACCCAAACCCCTCGAGAACAAAAGCTTTGTCGTGGCAAATGCTGATTAAATCAAGAAAGAATCTTCTCAGGAGCTTCTTCATTTCCTTCACCTCCCAATATTAAAAAGTGTTATCGACTTAGAACTTTTTTTCTTTTTTCTCATTCTAATTTGCTTTAGTCTCTATCTGTGGCAAATTAAAACTCAGTTGTGATGAATTCTTTGTGCTAATTCAGTCTTTGATTCAGAATTCGTGTAATAACTCGGAGAACAAAGATGGGAGACAAGGCCAAGCAGAAAGAGCATAGCCGTCCTCTTGTTCTAAATTTAATTGTAATTTTTGGGTATTTGTTTCTCGCGTATATGATGTGGCCTGATGTTAAAGATCAGGTAAGCAACATGAGAAATTCTAGGGTAGAGGGCTATGCGGTTTTATCACCTCTTTATTTGAAGTTCTTTTGCTGGTTGTAATGCTCTGTCTGGTGTATGTGCTGAAACGGATCATGAAGTGAAGGCCGAATAATATTTCTGTATTGCAGCCTTGTACTACTCTCTTTATGTATACTGTTTCAATAAATTGGGAAATTTTTCTTCCTTTGGCTTGCCTATAAAAGATGATATTATTGCTTTCAAAGCTAAAAATTGTTGAGGTTTTGCAATTTATTTTTTGCTTTTTCAAGAGAATCTTGAGATAGTGGATTTAAACTAGCCGCTGGTAAATCAAAATCGCCATGATTTAATTTAATCTAGACATTAATTAATTACATAGAGAGTAACAAGTCTTAATTTTTTTTTGGCAAGTTTAGTGACATTTCATTGCACCAAATAAACAATTATAATTTTCAGTACAATAAGTGAAAAACTCAAATATAAATAAAATATATTTTTCCCTAAAAATATATAAAATACAATACGAGGGAAACAACTATAAATTTTTTCCTGGTGATACAACAAAGAAAACCTTATTGGTCTGAAATATTATACTGATGCGGCGAATGAGCTAATCGGAGCAGAATGACTATTTTCTTCGATGTATCCATCATTTCTAATTTTACACCATCATGATCTACCAATCAACAGCTCCATTGGATACATTAGAGGACTAAATAACTAACAAAAAATTATTTAAAAGAGATAAACTCTCACAAACTTAAGACTAATCTCAATATAGATAATATATTACATTAAAAAAAAAAAAGTGGTTTAATTGATTAAACTTCTTGCGGATGCATATGTCCTATTTGGCATACTGAACAAACAAATTGGGTAGGTCCTTCTTCGCCATACAGTTGGCCTCCCAGCTCTACATCCAGATTCATGGGACCCAGATGCCTACACCTCATAATAAAATTCGGCTGATCCACCGGTCGCCTTAAGACACCTGAGCAGAAGACGCACATGGAGAAAGCAAGAGGCATAACAGAGAACTCTATTGGCTGTTGCTTGTCATGGCTCAGGTAGCGATAGTGGAGGGAAGCAGTGATGAGAGTGAGTATAGAGGATAAAAGGCCAAAAGAATCTGCAAACTCCCAGTCCAAATGAAGATGAGGCTTGTTTCTCTGTCTTTGTTGCATATACTTCTTGTAAACAAGATCTGCCAAGCAGAGGACAAGAGATATAGCGGCCATCATCACTCCCCACTCAGCAGTTTTCAACTTATGTGGAGAGGTTTGCTCAAGTGCTGCTGATACACTCTCAACTGCGACGGTAATGGCTGAGAGAGTTACGTCCCACCTAAACCGCCGGAACTGTCAAGAAAACATACAAATATTTGTTAATATGCATATGTAGTATTGAATTAAACATTATGAAAATAATAGATGGATTTAACTTCATTTAAGGTAATGACACTTTCGGAGAGGCTTTTCTAGTAAGATGCATGATAGTTTATAATGACATTCAATTGTTTCATGATGCTATTGCTGATAGAGAAAAAGAAAACAGGGTTGAAAAAAGGGAAAAACAGCAGTTTTGCTTAATCTCAAGTGTTTGCAAATGAGAATAATAAGATGAAAATAATATAGAATTATATTATCGACTAACCAAATTGTGCCTCTTGAGAAGTTTGACCGCAATTCGTACCACGATCACAAGAAAAGTAAAGGCAATTGTAAGGCCATTGAAAATGAGACCGGATGTAATAAGGACAGGCAAATCCATTTACTAGCTTGAGGAGAAACTGAGTTTTTTTTGGCAAAGATTGGTGGTAACAACGTAAGTGGGTATTCTGTTGTATTTATAAGCATAAGTAATGGAACACTGGGCACTTAAGAGGACGGAGTCACGGAGAGGAGGAAGTTGCTTCTTTTTTTAAAAAAAAAAAATTATTGAACAACTAATTAAAATGATTAAACCAAAAAATATAAAAATATTTGAAATAATCCGTTATATCATATAATTAGAAAACCACATCTTATAACTATTTATTTATTTTATTATTATTTTAATATTTTAATGTAATTAAGTTAGTCTTCCAACTATTGGAATATATAATAAATATATCCTACATTAAAAAAATAAATAAAATAAATAATTCATAAACGATAAAGATTGAATTTTAACACAAATTAATTGATCTTGTAATAGAAGAGTCCTGGTCTTTTTCATTTCCCCATTGAACACAGCAATGGGTCCCATGGCGTCCCATGCTTCCATGTAATTTCACATAAATTTCATTTTGACCACAGCAATGGGTCCCGCGCGCTTCCGTATAATTTCCCATAAAACTTCCATTTTGACCACAGCAATGGGTCCCGCGCGCTTCCATATAATTTCCCATAAAGTTGTGCTCCCATGGCGCTTCCATATAAATGGGTCCCGCGGGCTTCCATATAATTTCCTATAAAGCTTTGTTTATCGGTTGGTTCGGTCGGTTTTTGAATTTTTTTGACCGAACTGAAATAACCAAATTTCAAGAAATCAGAACCTAATCGAACTGAATTTGGTCCAAAATCGAACTGAATCAACCTGAAATTTTTAGGTAAAAAACTGAACCGGCCGAACCGAACTAAAAATTTTATAAATATTGATTATTTTTATATTTTTATATTAAATTTTTATACATTTGTATATATTTTTAACAAAATATTTAGAAAAATTTTAAAAAAATAAAAAATCGGTTATTTCGGTTATCTCGGTTAAGTGACATTTTTTTTATATAAAACTGAACTGGACCGAACCAAATATTTGTTCGGCTCGGTTCAAAAAATTTAAAAATCTTAAAAATACAAACCAAACCTAACAGTATCAGTTCGGTTTTCGGTTCGGCCATCTCGGAGGGCGTAAACACCCCTAATAATGACCACAGCAATGGGTCCCGCGCGCTTCCATATAATTTCCCATAAAGAAAAGAAGACTTACATAATATAAAACTTACATTGAGTTAGCCATATTACATTGGGTCCAATAAGCCATATTACCATAAATTGATAAAACTTACATTTAATTCAGCAACGAGCAGAAACAAGAAAAGAAGACTTACATAATATAAAACTTACAAAACTTACATTGAGTTAGCCATATTATAAAAAAGACTAATACAAAACTTACATTGAGTTAGCCATATATTGATACAAGAAAAGAAGACTAATACAAAACGTACATTAAGTTAGCCATATATTGATACAAGAAAAGAAGACCAATACAAAACTTACATTAAGTTAGCCATATTATGGGTCACCTACATAATATTAATTCAGAAGAAAAAAAGACTAATACAAAACTAACATTGAGTTAGCAATATATTGATATATTGAGTGGTATGACTAATACAAAACTTACATAATACAAAACCAGTGGTATGACTAATACAAAACCTACATATTGAGTCATATGATATACAAAACTTACTAATACAAAACCTACATTGAGTTAGCCATATTGATATATTGAGTCATATGATATACAAAACCTACAAAACCAACATATTAATTGAGCCATATTGATATTGAGTTACTTGGTATGACTATATATGTATAGTTAGTTTGAGTTACTTGGTCTGACTAATACAAAACCTACATATTGAGCCATATTGATATTGAGTTACCTGGTATTACTATATATGTATAGTTTGAGTTACTTGGTATGACTAATACAGAACCTACATATTGAGCCATATTGAGCCATATTGATATTGAGTTACTTGGTATGACTATATATGTATAGTTTGAGTTACATAGTATGACTAATACAAAACCATATTGAGTGATATGACTAATACAAAACTATGTATAGTTTGAGTTACTTCGTATGACTAATATAAAACCATATTGAGTGGTATAACTAATACAAAACCATATTAAGTTACTAATATACAAATGAATATGTCATATGATAAAAGCCATATACATACATATAATAAAAACCATATACATATATGATAAAAAATAAAATATTTTTACCTTTAAATATATTTAAATAAAAATAAAATATTTTTACCTTTAAATATATTTAAATAAAAATAAAATATTAACTTTTAATCGATTAAACTACCCTTAATGAACATTGCGTAGCATATTTCTAAATTGGTATTTAATAGAATTAAAATGATAAAAAAAGTTAAAATCAACAATTTGATTCCTTAATATAACATTGGGAGAAAAAATTAAAAAAAATTATAAATATGTACAAAAATAAAAAGTATAAGAGTTTAATAAACAATTAAAATTTAAGGGCTCAAAATAACAAAATTTGAAAACTTTGAAATTATGTTTTTCCCTTGTAAAAAAAGTTGGGTTATGTTTTTCAAACAGGTTATGATTTCCTCAGCGGGTTTCTTTTCTTGGGTGCGCAAAGGTGCATTTCCGCCCCTAATATTTATACCAAGGAGCACATATAACCCTTACGTTTTTTTTAGATCATGTAAATACAAAATTATATTTTTCATGTGATTTTAGCCCCTTTACTAACAAGGGTGTTAACACCATTACTTTGCCTCTTCCTCACCCTTTTCTTCTCTAAACTAGCTTCTCCTATCTATTGCTCCTTTTTTCAAAACTACTGTATTTAAAATTGGTTCCATCTTCTCCCTTGCCACTGGCACCATTAAGGAGGTTGTCGACCACTTCAGTTTATTCCCTTTTACTGATGCCTCATCTAAGATGCAGTTGTCAATCTTCTTTGTGTCATAATAGTTGTATTTGCCGATCTTCTAATGTTTGACCCTTTTGTTAACTCATATCCACTTCACTGCACCACCGCCACAATTATCATTTATTAAACACTTCAGTGCTGCTATCTCTCTCTGTCTCTCTTGTGTAGTTACTTGCATCTACGATAATGATCTCGTGTATGATCTTAATGCTTGTTTATGATTGAGTGTACTCTAGTGTTATTGTCTGTTACGAAGTGGGTATGGCTTCTTTTGCTAGAAAAATGGTGTCTCCATTGGAAACTGGAAACAAAGTTTGGGGGAATGCCTAAATTTAGTTGCTAGGTCGGCTACAACAACATTCACATTGTCTTCTATTGTTTATTTAGTTGCTGGACATCCAGAAGTTGAGAAGAACATGTGTGTAGAAATTGATGGGTTTGGTCCACCTGATCAGATGCCAACCACCCATGAGCTTCAAACCAAGTTTCCTTATCTTGACCAGGTAAGTTTCGTAAACGTAAAATCATTAACAAAGCACCATAATAAGATCTCTATTACTATCCTTTACCTGAGGTAGTAATATAGTATTTCAAAATTTTGATACATGATATATTAGGAAATTATATAATGAATATGTGCAACATGCACACAATGCAGTGCGCATTGTTTTATCATTGACCAAGAAGATTATTTTCATGGGAATATTCCCCTCGGACAGTATATGAACATGTAGTGAAATATATATGTTCATAGTAAAAGTTTTGATCTCTTATATTATAAGTGTGTTCTTCAAGTTTTCAGATTTTAAGTAATGGCTGATGGTTTGATTCCAGGTGATCAAAGAGGCCATGAGATTCTACATAGTTTCTCCACTAGTTGCTAGAGAGACATCAAAAGAAGTAGAGATAGGAGGTTACCTTCTCCCAAAGGTACAGTTGTAAAATAAGAATGTTGATGCAGATGTGTTCTAGTCCCTAGATGTATACTCATCCATTTATTTTGTTTTAAGCAGGGTGCATGGGTCTGGTTGGCTCTTGGAGTTTTTGCAAAAAATCCAAAGAACTTCCCGAAGCCGGACAAATTCAAGCCAGAAAGGTTTGATCCAAATTGTGAATAAGAGAAACAAAGACATCTTTATGCTCTAATACCATTTGGAATAGGGCCAAGAGCTTGCATTGGCCAAAAATTTTCCCTTCAAGAACTGAAGCTCTCTTTGATACACTTATATCAAAAATATGCATTCAAGTATTCCCCTAATATGGAAAAGCCTCTTGAACTTGAATATAGCATTATTCTCAACTTTAAGCATGGTGTAAAGCTTAGAGTCACAAAACGAAATTAAAGGATGATTTTTCTGGCTTCAGGCTGTTCTCTGTAATTCCTCTGATGATCGTATGTTCTCAACTTCAGTGGATGATCATCATATATTTTACAATATTATAAAAAAGTAGATTAATTCCAGATTCTGCTGGAACTAAGTAATATTTGGTTGTGAAAGCAGGAAATTTAAGGGGATGATGTATACAAAACATACAAACTTTGCAAAATTAATATTCCCTCAAAACACAAAATAAGTTGGATAAGCTAAATGATTGCACAAATACTCCTAAATAATTCACACTCAGACTCAAAACACAAAATGTCCTAAATAAAAAAAAAAACGATTGCATATTTGTTGTGGAAAAGTACTTGCTGATAGTGAGGCTCTTGCAAAGGAAGAATTGCTTGAGGGGATGGGGGCGTGTAGCATGGTGGTGGGGAGTGGGGACCAAAGCTTTTGTTTTGTTTTTTTGTCACTAGCTATATATATATATATATATATACCTTTTTTTTTGTGGGGTTTTGAGCTAGTGTGTTGTGTTTGAGAATTTTTATACTATATATATATACCTTTTTTGTTGTGGGGTTTTGAGCTAGTGTGTTGTGTTTGAGAATTTTTATACTATGGGACCTATTTCTCTTTGTAAGGACGCCACGTTAGCTTTGACACAAACGGTGTTAACTCTTTTTATTTGAACTGTTATCTAAGAGGCTAAAATCACATGAAAAACATAATTTTGTGCTTAAATGATCCAAAAGAATATAAGGGGCATATGTGGTCCTCGGTATAAATATTAGGGGCGAAAAATGCACCTTTGCCCTTCTTTTCTTAGAGCATCTCCAATCGGGAAGTAAATTTACTGATTTTCAGCAAATTTGCTTCCCAACCGGGACAACAAATTTGCTTCCCAAATTGCTGTTTTGAACAGTGCAACAGTAATTTTGTCGTGCACTGTTCATCACAGCAACACTGTTTAACAGCACCTTTTTTTTACATAATGGTCATGTATTTTTACATGTATAATATTTTAGATCAATTTCATCCAAATTTTATTTTATTTCTTGTACATGAAATTTATTTTGTTAACTTTTTAATTAACAAATTATAAAATTGTTTTAATGTCTTATTAATTATATTTTTATTATTTACATCATTATTTATATTAATTACATGTGTTATTAATTATATTCACATGGATTTACAATAACACTGAATATATATTATAAGTATTAAAACATTACATTAATATTAAAAATATTACATAAATATTAAAACATTATATAAATATTAAAAACACTACATGTATGGGTGCAATTTGTAAAGATAATAAAATGTAAAAAAGTAATAAATAATAAGTAATATAAAAGAATATACATAGAATATTCTTTTTGATGTAAAAATTGATATTATGGATTGGAGATGAAGTACTGTAGAAATAACAATTTTGCTGTAAAAGTTGCAGCAAATTTGATGTTTGGGTTGGAGATGATCTAAGCTTGCAAATACTCTTATAAGGTTAATTAATATCTTATTAATCACAATTATATTTTATGGGTTGTTGGTTGATTTTTGTTTGGATGTTGTTTAAAAATTTGATGTTGTGGAAATTTGTTGTAATAGGCAATTAAATAAGATAGCTCCACTTGAAAATTTTTGCCATGTGAAGCGGATACGAAAGAGGCATGTTGAAGGTGGTATTTTTGTTTATCTTATAATGTGTAATTTGTTTTTACATTTTCTCTTAATTTCTTGTTATGATTTTTTTTTTGTCAAATAATTAGTACCTAATAACATGCATATATATATTTGGAATTGTTGGAGGCTTACTTTATGTGTGATTTTAGATTACTTTCTTTCTGTTTTTTCCCTTATTATGATCCTTGAACAATAAAGATTGTAACTTTGCGGCCTCAACTGTCTATTTGGTAGTCTTCTTAAGTTTGCTGCTTTCCTGATTGAGGATGTTGTACTTACTTCATTTGTTTCTTATTAATATCTTTTTTGTTTTCCTCGTTTCCTTTTCCTTATGTTTTCTTATGCTTCATCACTGTTGGGATAATGGTGATAGTTGGCCTTACCATAGGGAAAATTCAGCTATCAGTTATCTTGTGCCTAGCTTCTAAGAATCACGATGTGTCAAAAAACATGCCTCAGGATGTACAACAGCTAATCAATTCTTACCAGTTGAGTCCTTTTATCACAAAAGTGGGTTATTTATTTATTTATATCATTTTACCTTTCTATACTGGTAAATTTCTTATATACGTATTAATATATAATTGCCTTCGCATTCTGTGGCAGGGTACATTTAGGGTCCAAATCTTATCTGTGATTACTCTTAATTTGCATGATTATCTGATTGGAGTTTACACTTGCTTTATAGTTTACTTTTGCTTTTAACATGTCAGTGGTGATGTTGCCTTTGCTTCTTGATTTCTACGGCTGTAATTATTACTGTGTATAATAATTTATGTTTAACTGCTATCATGTACTGAGATTAGCTTCAACTCTTTTGCTAATAGCTGCAAACAAAGAGATTGCATCATTTTCTGGAAAGCCTTATGATAATAACAAGTGAGGAATTAAGGAAATTCTTGATTTGCTTATTGGCTTACTGTGGGCCATTTAACTGTTCGATACATAATCTAACCTTTTGCTAAAATAATTAGATTTTACAATAGCTCTTTTTTTTTCAATGTCCAACTGATCATCTAGTGGTCTTTTTCTTATTATTTTTCTTTGTATATTTTTTCCCTTGCAAAAGTTGATGCTATCCATCATCACATGTTTTTGTTGTTATGCAAAAAAATGAAAGCCAATGAATCAAGGTGTGAGACTCGCTACACGAGGCCTCAACATCACCCAAACACGTGTCTACTTGGAAAGAATTAAAAATTCTTTCAATGGTAGAATTTCATGCCATGCACATTCACGCATGCCTCTTGAATAAATATAAATTCACATACATAAATGGCATAACTCTCTCTCA
>CATIWO010383459.1:0-10590 GCA_949673435.1 Macaranga tanarius
ACCGAACCAACCTATTTATATATTTATATTAAATTTGTATATATTTTTAAAAAATATTTAGAAATATAAAAATAAATAATAAATAAATAATCGGTTATTTCGGTTATCTCGGTTAGTTTATATTTTTTTTATATAAAATCGAACCAAACCAAATTTCAGTTCAATTCGGTTCAAAAAATTCAAAAATTTTAAAAATACAAACCAAACCGAATCAAATAGGGTCGATTCGATTTTCAGTTCGGCCATTTCGGAAGCAATGAACACCCCTAGGCGTCGGATGTCCAAGCAGCGCACGCTATAAATTCACCCAGCTATACCCTCATCACCAGATAGCGCTCCTGCACCTGCGGGCGAGAGATCTAGGGTTATACTGGCGTAGCAGCTTCTTTAAGTGCTGTCGATTTTTTTTTTCCTTCAATTGGAGGAAATAAATGAATAGCAGGGGAGAAAGGATGGATGCGATGACGAATACATAGTAGAGCAAATCATAGATTGTGTGATGGTTTCATAACCATCTCGCAAGATGAGTCTCTTATATTTTTGGTTCGTATTCACTGAGCATCTTCTTTCTTGAACCTGTGGAGTTTTCCATTCTTTAATGCTGCTGCGTTTGATAACGAAGGCACCTATAGAGGGAGTGCGATGAAAAATGTGCACTCTTATCTAAGTTTACCTTCGGAGATTGATGTCGATGACAGAGCGTATGAACCATGATCTTTTAAATGAAATGATTTTGAGTTCGTAGATCTGATTTTCGTACAATTTTTAACTTAATTTACTTTCTTTATACGAAGGTTATTTTGGATTTTATTAAAGCGAAGGTACCAGCAGAGAGGCAAGGGCTCTGAATTGAGGCCTCTCTAACTATTATAAATATTTTCCTTCGCATATTAATTTTTGCCGAATCGTAGGATGCCCTGAATTTTCTATTTTTGTGGCGTCTGGAACCCTCGGCCAAATTCACCAGAAAAATGAACGAATTTTTGTAATAAAACAAAAGGTACAAAAGGATATACAAATATATAAGAAGCTTATAAACTTGACAAATAAAATAATAAATATGTTTTCCGACAATTAAACATCAATACTTGGACATTTGCTCAAAGATCAACAACAGAAGTACAATATGTGCTCAAAGATCACAACATAAGTACAAAAGTGGATGCACTTTGCACTGGACTCTTCCAAGCTGAACCCAGAAAAATAAAACAAGAGAGAACAACTCGGGGCAGGGGTCCCTATGTATAGACATGAATCAGTCAAGGGAAGATGCTATCCTATGTACCATAATATATGAAACCTGCAGTATCATATAGTCTAATAATGATTCTAGATATGCATTAAGTTCACCTATTGAAGAAACTTGCAGCATTACTGGGATATTTTACAAGTCCTTAAAGTGATCAGGCTTTGCTTATTGAAGCTTGTGGACAACAATGAATGCCGATGCTTCTGGAACTCAGTTTAATTTTCTTGAAAAGCATGGCTTTGTGTTTTTGGAAAAGCATACACTTCGAGAGTAAGGAATTGCTGGATGCACTGTTTTGGCGACTGCTTTGTTTGTTTCACCTCTGATACATCTGAACCATTCACTATCCTCAAGATACCGGCCACTGAAAATCTAGGTGCAGATGTTTTCAAGCTACCAGTTACTAAAATTCAATGTTTTCAAGCTAAAAGCCACTGGGATCACCCAGTATAATACCTCCAAGCAGACTAAGAAAAGCCTTGGAGCTTGTAAATGCTTTCAAAACTCTGCTGATACCCGTCACAGAAGCCAAAACTGCCTTTGCTTAGCTCAATAAGAAGTCATCAAGGCCTAACAAGGTAGGATGCCCATATGGCATCTGCTGGAGGCGGTGGCTGAATCCAATGCCCTGGAATGCGACTGTAACCAAATTCCATATATGAATTACTAAAGCTAAGTAGCACAAATCAAAGTAATAAGATGAATATTTGCCTGTTTTCCACCCTAGAACAGTGAATGGGCAAGCATGTGCACATTATTCTGGTGTCATGCAAGGATGTTGGTGGAAAGAAAACGAAATGTGTGCAGCAACAATCAGGTTAAATTGGTGTCATGGATTGGCACACTGATTACTGAAGTGTTTAGCAGAAAAGATTTGCCAGCTTACCTTCCCCTTGGTCTTATGTATGCATCCCATGTTCTTCTAACCTGCAAACAATATAAATGATCCATGACATTGAATAGCACTCATAATGGTCACCAAATCAACCCACTAATGAGCAGATGTCAACATATGGAGGGTGAACTTGCAAACTTGAGTGAACAGAACAGAAAGATTGCCTCAGAATATTGAGGAATCATCTGCAATATGCAATAATAAGTAGACTAAGTTGCTAAAAAAGTGAAAATCACCTCAATGAGTGTGCCCATGTCATTATTGCTGCCATGATAATAGTGGTAGAATTCCATTGGTAAGTTCGCTAAAGAATCATATGCTCCACTATAACTATGACCTTCAGTCCTTTCTCCAGACGGGCCACTGACTGCAACAGAATCTCTACTTTCTTTGCTCTCAGCTACCTTGCCTTTAGTCTCCTTAGTTTCATCATTATCAGCACTATCCTTTGAGATGGGTGCACGACTCTGGATTGTTTTCCTTGATTCCTCAGCAGTTGCAATGGCATCCTTGGCAGCATCTGTGTCAGCAGCAGCCACTGCTTGCCGCTCCTCTTCCTCAACTGCAGCCTGAACTCTCTCAAGAAACTTGTCGTCCTCCTCTGGGAGAAAATGGCCTGCACAATAATCCAACCGCAAGTACAAGTTACAAACAAACAAATAGATTTGCTAGTCTTAAAACCATCAATGAATAAAGCCTCGTTCTGTTTTTGCATTTATTTTAGGCAACCAATGACTGAAATTTTATCCGTTAAATAATCACAAACCTTCATTTCAAGCATGAAAAATGGATCCAATGCACCAAGTTATACTAGTTGAATGTCAACAGCATTATAAGTGCAGTTGTATGTTAACTCATGCTACCATAATGATGAAGGATGTAAAAGCCAACACTATCAGAACAGGTTGTGGGCATATGGTCATTAAAAAGCTTAAGAAATCATTTGGTGCACCTTGTTTTTTCAATTTCTGAATCCTGATGGAGCGTAGTTCTTGCAACTTCTCCACAATCAAAACCAGCTCAAGCTGAAATATACGGCATTGTATAAGACTGAAATTCCCCTACACAGGGAAAGCACGAAAACTACAATACATTCCAAATTGTTTCAACATGCAGCTTTGGACTATCCTATGAATAAGGAGAAGGATAAACATAGCTTTCGATAGCTTGATTAGAAAAAAATAGTTATTCATGTACATATTCTAAGTGGAATGTTAAGGTTATACACGACTTCTCACTCTAGCACTCGCAGAAAAAGCAAATGAGGAATTAGAGAAAGTTCCTGGACCAGTCTTGATTCTTAAATACTAGTTCTAAATACTTGCATTCAAGAGTCAAAATGCCTTTAATCTTGACCAACAGATAAAGCTTGGTGAAAATTCTATAAATAATGCACAGAGTAAGTAATAAGCTAGCAATACCTTTTGGAAAATGCCCAAGGGCAAAAAACCAGAGACAACCAAATAAAGGTTTCCATTGTCTAAGTAAAAGAAATATATTTCATCAGCAAAAAGTGGACTTATATGCATCTAGCCTTTTTTGTATTACAATTTGATAACATAGCACAGTATCACATCTCAAGGCAAGTAAACTCAGGCTCTCACCTCAGATTCTAGTCTCTTTCGCTCCTCTTTTGCCTTAAGTCTTGCAATTTCTTTCATCCTTGCCATCTGCAACCACATATACCTGGGTTAAAGTTGCTAAGTCATGCAAACTCCACTCTACACCTAAAATCAAGATAATGAACAAAAAAAAAGAAACTAACAAAAACATGACCATGAATGACTTGTAACACAACAAAAGCCATTGTAATCATGCAAGCTTTCCCCATCATTTAAAGCTGAGTAATTAGACAGGTAAGTATAATGAACACTTCATATTGCCACCATTAATCAATGAAACGGTAAAATCCATAAATCTTTAGAGAGTTCAGCCAATAGCATCACAAATTTCTTCAGAATCCAATTTAAATGCTAATAATATGTGATGATCATCTAGTGGATGTAAAATAAACACCGATAACAGTAAGTGCCACTACCTTGAGTTGTGCAACATCCTTGGCAATCTCCCTAGCCCTCCACTCATCAGCCTCTCGGTCAGCTTGGTCAAATTGGTCACGCTTCTAAGCACCAAAATGAGAAAATTAAGCCAAATAATCATTGGCCGAGGAAAGTAAGAAAGCAACAAACTACCTTCGTATGCATTTCTGCAATTTGTTTTCTTTTTCTCTTCCTCCAAAGCTTATTTCGCTTGGACTTTAACACTTTCTCAGACAGTCTAATTGATGCTGATTTCTCCTCCCAAGGACTTGCTTGGTCTACAAGAGATCGAAATGGTTCCAACTGAGCTCTTAATTTTGACATCAAAGCATTTGCAGCATCCAGTGAAAGCGATTCTTGTAATTCAAAGTCAATATTCGTATCTTCTAAATATGTGAAAAAACCAGAACCCCTTTCTCTATGTTCCACAGATCCTTTAGCATCTTTCATTGTCATCAACACCTCCAGCTCCTTCTGCCTGTTTGAGGGTAGTAAGTTAATTGCAACTTATTCCTATGTTTTGAATACCATAAATTTTTTTAACACCAAACAAATGGCAAATTAAGATTGAAACAGAGAAATAATAATAAGTACATTGCTTTTGCGAGAATCAGAGTCTCTTGTAAATCTCTCAGTTGATCATCCACATTTTTGGTCACCCAGAAAGCACTTGACTGCGGTGGGTTTGGTGGTAACATTGGTGGTGGTGGAGGTACCGACAAAGCCGAATGAAATGGAAATGGATTCATTTCCGTAGACAAATAAATAAAAATCTGATGAAAAGCAAAAACAGATAAGAACTAATGCCTTACTGAACACTATAAATACATCAGCAGAAAGCAATTTGAGTAACAGATGGATTGAGAATCAATCGAACAGAACCGTTGTCAATTTTTGCTCTCTTAAAATCGGAATAGCAGAAGAATGTATTGAACGACAAAACCCTAAAAAAGGACATGCAGCATATTAACTCAGTACGGCATAGATAAACAAAATGAAATCGAATTTCTGTGTTGAATCTTGAACATCTCGAAAAACTGGGGAGTTCAGTTGCAATGACGTTTTTATAGTTTATTAAGCATTTTATAAATCCTTCCACAATAAGGTCAGGATGGCCGAGTGGTCTAAGGCGCCAGACTCAAGTTCTGGTCCTCGTGAGAGGGCGTGGGTTCAAATCCCACTTCTGACATTTTGACGATTTTATTTTTTTCACTAGCCCAACCCAAACTGACTTTTACGAGAAAAAGATGACTTTTTTTTACATCTAGTATTTAACAAGAAGAAAAATGATCAAATTGACTAACGCAAACGTCTAATTTTTTCTGGGGCATGTTGGGTAGGATTTTGCCGGAAGTCATAGTCCAAAATATGATAGAAGTAGAGTCAAGTGTTTGCCTGTTTAGTATTTTTGTAATAAAACAGACAGTGGAGAAGGAACTGATGCTATAGAAAAACTGGTCCCCTCAAATTTGGTCAGAGACATGGGAATCTTAAGAGCAAATTGCTGGGCGCTGGTCTTTTCCAAGTTGATCTAAAAGACTTTATCTTCAAAAATGCAAAATGGTTTTGTTATATTTGTTCTTTAATGAATTAGTTAGATATAGAATGTAACCTAAGTGCATGAACCACACGGCCTGATATATATGTGTGTGTGTGTGATATTGAGCAATGGACACAAAGAGGATTAGCATTTTTGTGTTTTTATTAGTATACAGAGACAACATGTGAACGACATGTCTACAAAGACATGTTATGGTCCCATATATATATTCCATGCTTGTTTTTTTTGTTCTTCTTCAACCCTTTTTTTGGTGAGGTTTAATTTGCTTTCTGAATTTAGAGCTTAATGATTTTGTGTAAAGATGTTGCGTCTACAACATGCAAACGCCACTAATACACGTTCACCCCGACATATTTATTTAATTCGTTTTAGAAATGAAAAGCCGATGATTTGTTTTAAGAGGAATCATTTCCCTTGTTTTAATTATATCTGTAAGTTTTAAAACGCTTTGAGTTTGAGCCAGTAGGCTCTAGCATTAGTACAAGTCATCATCGAGGTCAGGAAGCAGAGAGTTCAACCAAACCAATGTAACGACAGCAAGGGATGGTCTGTTAGCGAAGACAATGAGGATGAAATTTGGTTTGGGTCCCTTGTGTCTGCTAAAATTCTTGATAGAGAAGTAGAAAATGGAATTAATTGGGAGTTTGCAAGACAAAAATGGATTTAAAAGCTGATAGTATCAAGTTATGACTTTTCTCATGGCATATTTTGTCTATGTCCCCTTCTTGTCTTTCTTTTACAGGATCCCCTCAATAATGCATACATGTCTCTCTAGCTACTATATTCCCAAATCTGCTGACATTCATTGTCAAACGTTCACAACACAGAAAAGAAGAAATGAATTAATATCCATGTCTTCAGCTGACTGTGGTGTGTGTGTTTTGTACGTCTTTTTCGTTTAGAGTTTTTAAAACCAGTTTACCTTCTGTTTGCAAACTCAACTTAATTTTTATGTTATCTTAAGCTCTCGGGTATTGGTAAGATTTATGTCATTTATAGAATGAATAGCATAAATTTAGTCCACAGGTGTTCAATGAATTAAAAAATTAAAATGTTAATTATTTGTGCCTATTTTTGCTAGAACTCGGAAAGGAAACAGGAAAAATATAAAAAATCAAGTATCTGATGCCAATTCTAATGTTGGTGGAAGATGAAAGACTCCAACTATGAGTTGCAAATTCATATTTTTTTCAAGCAGGCAATTTGAAATCATTGCCTTGAATCTCCACAAATTGGTTACATCAGCCTAAAATTTTTAAATGCATTATGAGGAAATTAACGCCCGTGTAGCTATAAACTTACAAGATGTAGAAGACAAACAGAAAATAATTTAGCATTCTTATCTTTATATCATTAAGAATTAAAGTAAAATAGTACAATGAAATATTAAAACAAATAAATATTTGGACTATATATATCACTTAAATTGTAATATTTTCCACAGCTGGGAGCAAAGAAGCCACTCCCAATTGGACAGACAAATTTATATACATAAACAGCCGAAGGGTAGAGGACGGAGAAATGCGACAAAGAACATGCTGCAGTTGGATTCTCTTGCCATAACATTTCTAGAAGCTCTTGAATTGTTTCAAATCTTAGTTTCTTAATTAGTCTCTCTGTAGAACGATCATTTACCTGAAAATAAAATGTAGAAAAATATCAGAACTTATGCAGATTCAAAACTGAGCTCCATCCACATGGAGATTGGAGGGAGGAGAAAAAGATAGCGATGAATATACCTATTGATCTTTTGCAATGAAGAACTGCCTCGTTGATTGAGTTCTCAATGTGACACCAGTTGTTTGTTGAACAACCGATGAATGGAGGAGATGATTGTGGCATATTGCTCCAGTTCTTAACTTGTGATCTTGCTCTTCTGTCGATATCATCAACTCTTGTACTGTTTCTTGAGCCAGTTATTTTATGGCCCAAAGATACCAAATATCCAAAAAGCTTCTGCATGATTCGCCCTGACGATTTTCTCCGTCTTTTTAAAATATGATACTGGATATGAACGGTTGGAATAACAGGCGTAGAAGAAAATGGAGGAGCGGTAGGTGCTAAATCAAGGGTCTTGGAGGCCTCTATCTTTGGTAATTGTTTGATGAAAACTGGCTTGATAAGGCCATCAGAGAAAAGCTGATCAGCATGAACAAGAGGTTCAGCATGTTGAGAAATTATGGGAACATCAAAATTGAAGTTCTGGACATCTTCCTCCAGAGATCTTTTTGATTTGTATGTAGTAGCTTCCAGCTCCTCAAGACCATCTAAGAGGGGACTTGCACTTGTTAACCAGCTGCATGAGAAACTTTCGATGGCCAGAGGTTGTAAGGATTCCATGGGTTGTTTAAAGTGGCTGTGGTGAGGATTATGGAGGACTAAAACCCTATATATTATGGATGGACAAGAAGATTCATATGTGATTGGTGACTTAGAGTGACCACAAGATCATGGTGACCACAAGTGCATATTTTGTCTGTCTATTCTATCAAGATCAACCAGGAGACAAATGGAACAAGATAAGCGATCGACCAGATGGACATTACTTGTTATTTTGTTTGTATTGTTATTTTTGTTATAATAGTTTATTTGAATTTTTCTTGAGTAGATTTTTGTAATTTAATTTGATAAAAACAAAAAAAAACAAAAAGCTTTATATATGATCTTCATCGCCGGAAGCTGCCAATGGATGGAAATTAAAATTAAAATGTGCGCAAGTTTATAACTAGAAGGTGAATTTGAGTAGAAAATTAGTAAAGAATTGATATTTTGAATTTGAATTAGTGATATATATAGTTATATTAAATTAATTGTTGAAAAATCATATGAATAAAAGTACTATCAATAAATATCAATTTCCAGTGATCTTGGTCACTGGCAATTGGTAAAATAAAAAGTTTTATATATGATATTAGTCATTGAAAGCTGCCAATAGATGGAAATCAAAATTAAAAAATGTGCAAGTTTATAATTGGAAGGTGAATTTAAGAAGAGAATTGACATATTGAATTTGAATTAGTGATATATATAGTTATATTAAATTAATTATTAAAAAATAATATAAATAAAAATACAATCAAGAAGTACCAATTGCCAGTGAGAGTAATTTCTCTTTAAGGGCATTTCAATTAGATACAAGATTTGAATCTTGTGGTCGTCAATTTTGAAGGAGAGGGCTACCCATATTGTGCAACTCATTGTTACTTCAATCATATAACCTTCATATTAACCGCTTAAATCATATCATCTCTATATTAATAAAAAAAAAAAGTACATATTAGTTTTATTTATATTAATTGTTTATCTTTAATGAATGCTCTCAAAAAAAGTAGTTATTGAAAATTTTTTATCGTTTTTAATTGAACTAACCATAAATTTTTTTTAAGAAAAATATGAAAATAGAAAATACATGTTGATGAACATATATTATAAATAAAGTACAATTCAAAAGTATCGAAATAAAACTCTCACTTAAAACATGAAATTGTTTGTCATTATTCTTCAATTGTGTCCAGTCCATAAGGTTGATTAAGTATAAATCGACTCTATGGATTTTAATTGAGTCAAACTATAAAAATATTAACAAAAATTTTATAATATAAATTCCACAAATGATAACCACCAAAATTCCATAAAAGAATTAAAAATCTTACAAATGAAAATTTAAAAATAAAAAAATAATAGAATAAAGATTTACATTTATTAGATGCAAAGAAAATAAAAAAAAATAATAGAAAAAATAATGATAGACTACCACTAATCTAAAAAATACCATCAGTGATAAAAAAAAAAAAAAAGTGTTTGATGAAAAAATCTAGAAAAAAAAGAGACAAAAGAGGGTTAAGGTTTTGACTAAGACATGGAATTAAGTCTGAATATTAGGTAATTTAGGTAAAAATAATATGAAAGTTTGTCTTCAATTACTTATTTTGCTACGACTGTGAGAATCATGTTTTGACATCAAAATAATAATCTAATTTTTAAATTGAAGTTCTAGAAACGAATTATTTATTAATTTTCTTTTAGGATAGTCTCTCTATAATTCATTATGAATACAAGCGGCAGAAGACATTATATTATCTCCAAAGCTCCAGGTTATAATACCCTAATTATAAATGTGCCCTCTGTTTAATTTATTTGCGTATCAAAACAATTTAATTTTTTTTGGAGCATCATAGAAATTGGATATGTATTTGGACTTGATGAAAATATCATCAAAATTCAAAATATTCCTTCTACAGTTTTAAATTCAAATTTGCTTAAATATAAGAAATTGGAGAAAATTAAAACCATAAATCATTATGACAGTAAATTCACCAAAAAAAAATAATGGGAGCCCGTGTCTGAGTTGAAGACAAGTTTTTAATAGATTTAATGAAATATCAAATATTATGATAAAATATCAATTCAAATTTCAGTATTTTAAATTTTAACAAACAGTTCTAAAAGAAAATTAAATTTTGATTCTGATTGACTTCAATTCTGATTTTATAGAAAACCAAACAACAAATATAATTCCTTTTTGCGTTAATGAAAGGCGCGTTTCCAAAAAAACAACAAATATAATTTTAAATGTATTATGTTCCAAGTATGACTTTAATTTCAAACCTTAAACTAAACAAACTCTAATTATGTTTGAAATTTTGCAGCTAAATAGATTAAATAAGATGTATTAGTATAATGGATATAAATAATTTTTTTGTTGACAGTTGGATATAAATAAATTAGAACATATTAAATTAGAGATATTTTTCTAATATAATTTGGTTAACGTGAAAAAAATTCATAAAAGGCCAATCAATCAGTGCATAAAAAATGTCATTGCACCTTGGCCTAATGGCCAAGG
>CATIWO010383482.1:0-13742 GCA_949673435.1 Macaranga tanarius
AAAAATAAATTATCTATTTTATTGATAAATTATCTGTTTGAATTTTTTGTTATTTTTTTAAATTCAAATGACATAATTATTCTCTACTTGTAATAGCTTTTTAATAATTAAAATATTTGAAATATTCTATTTAATTGCACTTTTTATAAAGTTTTAACTTCTTAAATTATTTTACTTTGTAAAAACGTATTAATTTTTTGTAAAGAATTTTATTTTATGACTTTGTATAATTATCAAACTCATTCATATAAATATATAATATTTATTTATATTTTATAATCTAATATCAATATAATAGTTTATCTAATTATTTATTTAATATTCTATAAATTAATTTTTTTGAAAATAAATTATATATTTAAATTTACATATTAAATATAAAATATAAATAAATTTTTGAATATTAATTTGTTGCATTAAAGTAAATTTTAAAATACATATCCAAATAATTAAAAAATATTAATATTTATAACTAATAATGAAATCTACTATGACTAAGATTGTAAAAAAGAATTTACATTTTTTAGATAATAACTTGCAAATATTAATGATTTTTATTTTTTATATTTTTTTATTTTTAATATAAAATTTTAAATATATATTTAAGACTCGAAATATATTGCACATTCAAAAAAATAAATAATTCATAAGATAATTAAACACATATAAAAAGTTAAAATATTGTATTAGCTAATAAAAAAATCATTCAAAAGTAAAAATAGTCATGTCATTTAAATTACTAAAATGTCAAATATGAAGTGCATTTATAATAAACAAATGGAGTGCAAAAATTCCCACCCTATATATATATATAGAGAGAGAGAGAGAGAGGAGTAATGAGAACCTTGTTTTTATATTTTATTATTTCATTATAAAATAAAGAAAAATAAAATACACTAATAATTAATGAAGTATATTATATAATATTCTTAATCCAAAATTTACAAACTTAGAAAATAATAAAATAAAATATATCTTTAGAACATTGGTTAAATGAAAATAATAATTTTTTTCTAGTGTGAATAAAGTTATAATTAGCTTTAAATGAAACAGGTTGATCTAAATCACTTTTATTTTCCAATTGATAATTTTTCTTATTTTCTACCTTATAGTTTAAGTTGATGGTATATCAAAAATAATGTAATTAATTAAATTTTATATTTAAGGTAATGTTAGATAATATACACTCATGACTTAATCTGTTTAAGTTTTGAATTGAGTGTAAAAGACTCCTAATAAAAGTCTACTTTCTACTATTTTATTTAGTATAAGTTTTATATTTGAAGTACGTAACACAACCCAACAACCCACGTAACATTTTTCATAGAGAACACATAAAAAACTCTCTGCACAAAAAATACTCTGTGTATTTTTTTTCTCTCTCTATACACCAAAAATACTCTGTGTATTTTTCTCTAATTCTTGTTCATCCCAGTGATACTTAGATTGTGAAGATAATAGTCTTTACTTTAGTAGTCAAGGTTTCGATTGACATATTTACTACGGTTTCCGCTGCAGGAGAAAATGGTCAGTAATCTATATCTTTTTGTGATTTAGTATTTCTCTTTCTTTTCCTTTCATTGGTATCAGAGTATGTCTTCTTGATTTAGTACCATTAGCATGATATTGTTTAAAATTAAATTGAAAAATATGATTTTCGTCCTCTGGTTAATACACTGCAGTTTATAGAAATCTATATTTTTCTGTCCTGTAGTGCATATACATGTTTTATTTTTTGATTTAATGTGCAAAATTGATATCACAATTAAGAAAGTGGTATTTTTAAGTTTTGACTTTATAAATGAGACGAGAACACCCAAAAATCCACTACCGAAAAAAGTCTGGATGGCTGAATCGACCGGGAAGGTGGAGCGTGGCTTGCATGCGCCACCGTCGAGCGGGCCATGTGGCGCGAGCTGATTGGAAGCTCGAGACACGTGGCAGAAGCCATTAAGTCAGCATCCACGTGGCAGATTACGTGTCTGCCACGTCAACTCATTTGACCAACCAGGGGGTGACACGTGTTTGCCACGTGGCAGACATATAAGCATGATGTTGACACGTGGTGATGACGTGGCCGCTGTGTAAGCACTTAGGACCAGTAGCATATCGACACGTGGTGTAACATGGACCAATCACATTGTGACACGTGGCATCAATATAATATAATAAAATAAAAAATGGATTTTTGCCCCGCGCGTGACTCGCATAAATAGCACGTGAGGGCTGTATAAAACTCTGTTTTGATCCTTATTTTTTTCAGTATGCATATTTTAATTTTCTTGATTTTTTGGTATAATTATTGTAATTTTTTTGACATGCAGAAAATAATTTTTAAAAATAATTAATTTTTTCTTATTGTGAAAAATATTTAATTAGTTAAATATTATTTTAAAATTATTTTCTGTCTTTGACAAAATAATTTGTGAAAATTAGAATTTTAAAATTGCATTTTTAGAATTTTTATTGTCTCCATGCATAATGATATTAATTGAAAATAAGTTTTCAATTATACTTAGATTATTACTTTGTGTAATAAACTAAAATTCTTTTTCTGAATTGTATATAGAAAAGGAGTCATTATGCATGTATCTGTAGGCATTAAGACTAACTTTCATCTATGAAGGGTCTGTCATTTTTAAAAAAAGAAATTCGTAAGATGAGAATGGAGACTATGAGGCGTTATGATGGTACTGATGCATTAATTAAATTTATCGTACGTGTCCATAGAAAGATACGAAAGTGCGTTTTGCGTGGTGGTTACTCTCGAGGTTGTGACCTCGATGGTCTAATGTCTAATTTGATAAAGACCCTTAATCGTAGAGATTATGGGCAGATTTTGCATCAAGTATGGGTTAATGAGATTAATCACAACTATTTTGATGCTATAAGAGTATTCTTGAAAATCATATCAAAACGAGGAATGATGAGAATAGTTCTTCTTCTTGCAAGCATAGTGTTAAGAAGTGGAAGAATTGTGAAGCGTCTATAATACAGAAGGAAAATCCTATACTCTGTGTCTTGTGGACTCAAGTATAGAATATATGAGTCTTACCCCTTATTGGGCATTTACATACTTAAAGCGACAGTTACTTAAAATAGTTTTAGTGACTATTGTTTTAGTGATATCATTTGATGTTTAATACATCATTATTTTGTTATGATTATTGGATTTGGATGTTCATTTATGGTTTCGGTTTTTTTTACAATTTATTAATAAATGTTTGAGATACATATTACCAATAAATGCAATTTCTTATTTTTCTTATTTAATTGCATTTATTTGTAATATTTGAATGTGTTTATTTATTGCATCATTTGAAATTGTTATGCAAAGAACCAATAGTATGATCATAAAACTTTGGAGTTAGAGAATTTAAAAGTTTGATCCAATAATCTTTACTACTATGCATAAACTTTTAACTAGTAATATCAAACATTAGAACTTGGATGGTAATTGGAAACTTAGTGACCTCTTCGATTCTAGGTCTAGTGGGAGACTTCATTGCTTAATATGTCAAATGCATATTAGTTATATGTAGCAACCATTAATCATTGAAGATCACGAGAATCAACAATGACAACTACCACCAAGTCTGTTGTTGCTGAGCTTAACAAGGACCTCAAGTTGAATGGGGACAATTATGAGGTTTAGAGCATAAAAATTCAATATGTGCTTGAAGAATAAAAGGCTCTCGATATGCTCAACATTATTATGACTGAGCCTGAGGATGGATCCATTATCCAGTATAGGCGGGATAGAGAGGTGTACCAAATATGGAAGAAGAAGAATTTTTCTGCTTGTATCATTCTTCTTAGTGCGATGGATGATGACATTGCTAAGCAATTCAAAAGGCATGAGAATGCAATGCAACTTTGGAGTGCTTTGAGGGAGAAGTTTGGAGGTGTGTCCTTGACTAAGCTTCGCTTGTTGACTATTAAGTTCTACACTTATAAGAAACATCCTGATCATACAATGAAGAAACATCTAAGAGAGATATCCAATATGATCAGTGAATTGAATGATGATGCTCATGTGTTGACTTAGGAGCAAAAGATTCAAGCTGTCATCCGCTCTTTGCCCAATAGTTGGGAGCACATGAGGATGAACCTAACATACTCAAAGAATATAAGGAACTTTGAGGATGTTGCGTGATATTTGGAGTTAGAGGAAGATCAACTTGCATCGGTCAAAGTTAATACACAAGTGCATTATGCCCAAGGAAGCTCCTCTGCTGGAACAAGTTCCAACAATAACAAGCACAAGAATCAAGGCAAAGGGAAGGCTAAGGGGCCTAAAAAGCAAAAGCAAGAACATAAAAAGAAGGCAAGGTTAAAGAATAAGAAAAAGACTAATATTGCACATGTGAGGTGCTACAACTGTTAACAAAAGGGACACTATGCAAGAGATTGCACTGAGCCTAAGAAGGTACACCTCATTTACTTATAAGTAAGTAAAGCTTGTGTATCGAGTTCTCTGTTCTTAACTGAATTTAATCCTTTGTGGGTTGTTGATTCAGGAGCAACCGACTAACTAACGAAGGATCGTGGAACCTTCATAGATTTTTGGCGAGTACCTGACAGAGAGAGATGGATCAATATAGGAAATAATGCAAGAATTTCAGTTAAAGGAATAGACACATATAAATTAGTTTTACATGGTGGTTGAACCCTTCTTTTACATGATGTTCTCTATGCTTCAAGTATTCGTAGAAATTTAGTATATGTTCTTATTTTATTAAAATTTAGTTTTAATTGGTACTTTTGTAATGACAGTGTATATTTGTGTTTGGGTACAACATTTTATAGTTCTGATTTTATAATAAATGGTTTCATTGTTATGGATGTTGATTATGTCAATTTTAATAATAATACTAGTTTTTCTTTAGTTTCTTCTTCATATGATCATGAAGTTGATGTGCATTTATGGCATGCTAGATTGAATCATATTGGCCAAGATCGAATAAGTCGATTAGAAAAATAAGGCCTCTTAGGTAATTTAGAAAAAGTCAAATTATCTACTTATGAGCATTGCCTTAAAGGAAAACTAACTAGAAAACTATTTGGTAAAGCAACTAGAGCTGAATTTCTTTTGCAAGTAATTCAATCAGATGTATGTGATCCAATGAATGTGAGGGCTAGGCATGGGTCCTACTACTTCATCACCTTTATAGATGATAATTCTATATATGATCTCGTCTATCTGATATCCCATAAATCTAAAGCTTTGAGTTGCTTCAAGACTTTTATGAATATGGTGAAAAATCAATTAGATAGAAGGATTAAAGCCTTAAGAACCGACCATGGTCGTGAATATCTTTCTGAAGAATTCAAGACTTTATGTGATGAAAAAGAAATTAAGCATCAGTTGTCTATTCCTAGAACTCCTCAACAGAATGGAGTTGCTGAAAGAAGAAATAGGACTCTTCTTGATATGGTTAGATCTATGATGGCACAAGCAAATTTACTAATTTCCTATTTGGGAGATACATTGCTTACTGCCACTTATGTTTTAAACTGTGTGCCCTCCAAGTCTGTTACTACTACTCCATATGAGTTATGGACTGGTCGAAAATCTAACCTAAGCCATTTAAAACCTTAAAGTTGTACTGCCTATATTCATAATACCTCAAGTAAATATGGAAAATTAGGTCCAAAAGGTACAAAGAGTATCTTTGTGAGATACCCTGAAGTGTCAAAATGATATATTTTCATAGGTGAGCATGAAAATGGCACAGTGACAGAATTTGAATTACGAGATGTTGTATTCATTGAGAATGAATATCCTAAGTTAGGCGATATAGGTCAAGACTATACTCTCCATGGGACCCAAGAAATGGACACTCAAAAATCACTCTATTCGAGTAGGAGAAATCTAGAGGAAGAACATAACGGTCTTTTACCTCCAGATGATCCGAATATTCATGATCTTGAATTAAGTGGGAGTATGATTCCTAACTTTAGTGGAAGTATGGGAGAATTCTAAATTATGATGAATATATAAGACATGTTTATTAAGATTCTGAATTGTGAAGATCACAAAGAAAGAGTGATATACCTAAAAGATATCGATTTGATGGTATGAGTCAAACTCTTTTAGTTAACCTATAAGAAGATGATGAGCCAAAGAATATGTCTGAAGCTATTTTATGTCCAGCCAAAGGAGAATGAATTAAAGCAATGGAAGAAGAAATGACATCCATAAGATCAAATCATTTTTGGAAATTGGTTGATCTGCCAAAAGGACGTAAAGCAATTGGGAATAAGTGGGTTTTTAAGATCAAGCAAAAGGCTAATGGAAGTATCAAAAGATACAAGGCTTGCCTAGTTATAAAGGGTTACACACAACAAGAAGGGATTGACTATAAGGAGACATTCTATCCTATTGTGAGATTTACGTCTATAAGGTTAATTCTGGCTATAGTGGTAAATTTAGACCTAGAGCTACATCAAATGAATGTAAAGACTGCTTTTCTCAATGGAGAATTGGATGAAGTAATCTATATGCAACATCCAGTAGGTTTCAAAAAAAAGGCAGCGAACAAAAGGTTTACAGATTATTGAGATCAATCTATGGCCTTAAACAGTCTTCTAAACAGTGGTATGTTCGGTTTTATAATGCGGTTATTTCAAATAACTTTATTATGATAAACGAAGATCACTGTGTTTATTCTAAAAGCTTTGGAAGTAAATTTGTCATTATGACATTATATGTTGATAAGATACTTATAGCTGGAAATAATGTCGAATACCTTAAGGACATCAAAAGTTAGTTGTCATCCAATTTTGAGATGAAAGATATGGGTGATGTAATATATATTCTTGGAGTTAAAATTTTCAGAGACTGTTCGAGAAGGTTGTTGTCTCTTTCACAAGAGACATATATAAATAAAGTCCTTGAAAAGTTTAACATACAAAATTACAAACCCATAAGTAATCCTAGAACTAAGGGAGAGACTTTTAGTAAGAGAATGTTTCCCCAAACATAACAAGAGATTGAGCGTATGAAGAACGTTCCCTATGTAAGTACCGTTGGAAGTCTTATATATGCAATGTTATGTACAAGACCTGATATTTACTATGTTGTTAGGTTAGTAAGTAGATATCAGTCCAACCCAGGTGAAGCACATTGGAAGGTAGTTAAGAGGATTTTAAAATACTTGAAAGGTATTGTGGACTAATCGCTATGTTATGAAGGAAAATATCTGCAACTGAGAGGATACATATATGCTAATTGGGCTAGAGACGTAGATGAGAGGAAATCTGCATCTGGTTTTATTTTCTTATTAGGCAATTCTGCCATCTTCTGGAGTAGCAAAAAATAAACATGTGTTGCCTTATCAACAAATAAAAGTGAATTTATTGCACTTTTAAGTACTGTCCAAGAGGGAGTATGGCTTAAAAGATTTCTAGATCATCTTAAAGAAACTTCCTCTAAAGAACCTGTGACAATCATGAGTGTAGTCAATCATCAATAGCTAATACTAAGGATCCCAAGTTCCATAGTAAGACTAAGCACATTGACATCAAGTATCATTATGTTAAAAATATAGTTGCACGAGGAGAGGTAAACTTAAAGTACATTTCTACGTATGACATGATAGCAGATTCGTTGACAAAAGCTGTCACTAGATATGTGTTTAAAAGGCACATTAAATTTTTTGGTTTGCGTAGATTTTAGATTGTACTTTGCTAATCATGTAATTTGAACATGATTTGTTATATGTTTATTTTCAATAAATATGTGGATGTTCATTTGGTAGTACACAATGTGTTATTATTAAATGTATGTGACATTTAAAGCATGTTGGACAGAGAAGTATCCCACTTACATAGGTGTTTACTCTAATTTTGTTAAATGTGTTTAACAAAGATTAGTATAATTTTAAACAGATAAGGGAGTTACGAGAGCCGGTTTAATATGTGTATATCATCTTGCTTAAGTATTAGATGAGTTCTAATTTAAGTGCGAGATAAAATCTTATATTTCATTACATGATTTGTAAGTAGATTTATGTAATCTCTAAAAGGAGAATTTAAGGCAATTCTTCTTGATTCTGTCTTAATGGCTAGAAGCAACCTCAATTAAGTATTAAGGTTTGGTATTAAGATACACCTAAATGTGTAGCTTCTGTATGGTGTTAAACAGGGGTGTTCAAAACCCGGCCGAACTGAACTTTCCGAGCAGAACTGAGCCGATGAAGAGAGGCGGGTCGGCTTATTCGGGTGACAGGAGCGTTTCAGTTTAATCAGGTGAAGAGAATTTGGTTTATGGGTTACGGTTCGGCTGGAGATGGCTTCCACCCGAACCGCCCGAACTTCCAAACTTTTTATTCTAAAACGGTGCGTTTAATAAATATATATATACACACTTATAACAAACCCTAAACCTAATATCATTTTCCATTCCCTCCCTCTCATATGCAGTCGCATCCTTTTCCCTTCTCGAACATTCCTCTTTCTTCTGTCTCCTAACCAGCAACTCTTCATCGTCTCCAGCTCTCTAAACGACACAACCCTTAACCCTAATCCTCTCCTCCATCCCTCTCTCTCTGCAGCCACCTCCTGCCTTGCATCTTCTGTAACCCTCTCTCTCTCTCTCTTTCTTTCATGGAATCGATCTCTCATCTCTCATCTATGTTTCAATGTTTCTGGCCTCCACTTTTAATATTACGTTGAAACCAAAACTCATTTAGTGGAATAAAACAATCGATGACGGATCTTGATTATAGATTAACCGGATCTGAATTTGGTAATGTTTCTTATAATATTTGTTGTCTTTTTTTATTAACTTCTTTTTTTGGTTTATGAGTTTGATGATGTTGGTAATGAGTTGTGTCCGTATTTTAGTGTTTGTATGGATCTGATCTATCTGAGAATGTTTTTAATTTTTTTTATGTTCAATTGATTATTTTGGTTATTTTTCTTTTATTTTTTATGGTCAGTCGATTTATTTGTTATTATTTTGTATTTTTTTATGTTGAGTTGATTATTTTGTTATTTTAATTTTAATTTTTTATGTTCAGTGGATTATTTTGTTATTTTAAAATACTTTATGTTCTATCTTTTAAATTTTTTTAAATCTGTATTTGTTTATGTTTGATTTAATTTTTTTTAATCAGGAGTATATTTTTATTTTTTATGTTCAATCGATTATTTTGGTTATTTTTCTTTTATTTTTTTTTATGGTCAGTCAATTTATTTGTTATTATTTTGTAATTTTTTATGTTGAGTCAATTATTTTGTTATTTTTGTTTTGATTTTTTATGTTCAGTAGATTATTTTGTTATTTTAAAATACTTTATGTTCTATCTTTTTAATTTTTTTCAAATCTGTATTTGTTTATGTTTGATTTTATTTTTTTAATCAGGAGTATATTTTTGTAATTTGTAAAAACCCCATATGTGTATATATTTTATTTGGCTATGTATATTTATGTTATTAAAATTTTGTTCTATTCAAATTTGTTGATCAAAATGTGTCTATTATTTCATTTTTTTTAATTTATGTACATTAAATTGAAATCATTTTTCATGCAAATGGGGTTTTTATGTTCTTTGCTGTCAGTCTATCACTATATATTTGGTTTGAATCATTGTGCATGTTACTAGTTACGACATACTTTCTGTGACTACATTTCTGAAAATTTTTTTTCTTGTGAGTGAAACTGTGAAAGCAATCAGATCAGATCTTTCTTTCAAGACTGTGACTATGATTGTGAATCTGAATTATATTTGTTCATTTCAGTTGAAATAAAGTCAACTGAATTAAAGTGGTGAAAGCTTTGGTCACTCACTGAGTCACTGTCTCACACTCTCACTGTCACCCCTTATTTTAATCTGCTACGATGGAAGTATTTTGACATTCAATTTAAGAGGCCAGAGATATAAATGGTAATTATTGTGACTCTGTCAGTTGTTGTTATATCATATTTGTGACCTGCCTTTTCACTGATGCTGTGTGTTTAATTTTTTTTTGTCTGTTCATGTGCTTTAAGGAATCTGCCAGTGTTAATCCCACTGACAGTAATGCTGAATGTGGAACTGGAGCTAATCTAAATGTGCAATCGATGGAAGCACAAAGTAATCCTAAATAGAGTTCATGCTCTAAAAAGAGAAAAGAGATCGATTCCAGAAGTAAAACCAGGGACCATTTTGAGAGGAGTGCAGATGCAACAGGGGTTGCGGTAAAAAGTCGTTATCTTTACTGTGCAAAAGCTTTTAATGCTCACCCTAAAAAATATGGTACTTCATCATTGAGAAATTATCTGTTGAATTACATGAAAAATCCACATATTAAAGACATTAGACAGTCATTATTGTCTTTAAAACCTGATAGGGTGGAAGCTACTGGGTTTGAAACTATAGGGGTTCTAAGCACATAGAAATTCGATCAAGAACTTATTAGAACCAAACTTTGTGAAATGCTTATCATTGATGAACTGCCATTTAAGTTTGTTGAGAAAGAGGGTTTCCAAAAATTTATGGCTGCTTATTGCCGTAGGTTCAAAATACCTTTTAGATCCACTATCACTAGGGATTGTTTGAAAACCCACTTTGAGGAGAGGCTTAAACTAAAAAAATTTTTGAAAGAACATTATCAAAGAGTTAGTTTGACGACTAACTCTTGGACCTCAATTCAGAGGCTTAACTATATGTGTTTAACTGCACATTTTATTTATGATGAGTGGAAGCTCCACAAGAAAATTCTGTCCTTTATTCTTATTGGCTCATATAAGGGTGAGTACATTACTAAGGCATTAGAAAATTGCTTACTTTAGTGGGGGTTAAAGAATGTATTCACTGTAACTGTTGATAATACATCTAGTAATGACACTGCAATGTCATATTTTGGGAAAAAATTGCAGATGTGGGGAACAAGTTCAGTTAGGGCAAAATATATGCATGTTAGGTGTGTAGCACACATTTTAAACCTCATTGTACAGGATGGTTTAAAAGATATTTCTAATTCTGTGAAAAAGGTTTGGGATGCCATCAGATATATTAGAATTTTACCTATGAGACTTAGAAAGTTTAAAGAATTTGTTGAATTGGTTGGTATAGAGTCAAATGTGTGTATTGATCTTGATGTGTTGATAATGTGGAATTCCACATATCTGATACTGAAAACTGCATGTATATATAAGAAAGTATTTGAGAAATATAGTGAAAATGAATATGCTTTTAGGGCTGACTTAGGTGATGGTGTGCCTGATATTTTTTATTGGCATTATGTGAATAAGATGGTAGAGTACTTGGAGCATTTTTATGAAATGACACTTAAAATCTCTGGTTCTAAATATGTGACTTCAAATACATTTTTCAATGAAATTGTTGACGTGAAATGTGTTTTACATGAGTGGAAGCAAGCTGATGAAGATAGTCTTATTTCTATGGGGCTGAATATGAAAGCAAAGTTTGATAAATACTGGGGAGATCCGAATAAAATGAACTTCATTATATTCTTTGCTAACATATTAGATCCTACACATAAACTTGAATACTTGGAGTTCTCTTTATTGCAAATGCATGGCCAAAAAATTGGTAGTACACTGTACTCTCTTGTGAAATCATCTATATTTGAGTTGTTTGATGACTACAAGGCCATGTACACCTCTGCAACTGAATCTGGTTTTGATATTCAAATCCAATATGCCACCCATATTGACATTGCTCACCCTTCACCTGATATTATATTTGGTTCTTCTGGAAGGCAATTGTCTATATTGAAAGCTAAATTTAAGAAGCATAAGTTAGAAAGTGGTCTTGGTGGAAGCAAACAATCAGAGCTTGAAATGTACTTAAGTGAGGCTGTAATTGAGGATGATGGTTCATGTGATGTTTTGCAATGGTGGAAGCTTAATTCCTAAATATTTCCTATTCTGTCTCGCTTAGCAAGAGATGTCTTGGCAGTGCTAATTTCAACTATTGCTTATGAATCAGCTTTCTCCACTAGTGGTAGAGTGCTTGATGTTTTTAGGAATTTTCTAACTCCTAAAGTGGTGGAAGCTCTTATTTGCACACAAGATTGGCTTCAAATGTCTAACCAACCAATTTCAGTTGAAGAGTCCATTGAGGAGTTAGAGAATCTTGAAAAAGGTCACATTTCTACATTTATTTTTTTTCTATTTTCTTTGTTCATTTTTTTCAGTTTTCCTCTCATTCTTTTCTAATCTCTTCTTTTTTCCACTTCTGGTTTTTTTTTTAAATGGCAGAGTTACCCCAACTAGGCATTGGCCCTTCAGTCACCTTTACTGCTGCTTTATAAAAATTAGTAGCTAGCTCTGCTAATAAATTCAGTAAAATTACACTTCATAATCTCTAATATTATACTGCTTATTATGCTTAGTCTGCCTTTTGCTGCTGCTGAAAATTGCTTGCATGTTATTGACTTATTGTGTTTATGTCGTTGTGCATGTGGTGTGAGTCTTGTGACCAACTTGTACTACAAGTTGTAGTTGCGGTCTCATATTCTTAGATGTGAGTCTTGTGACCATCCTGTTCTAAAAGTTATGGTTGTTGTCTCAATTTCTCAGATGTGTGTCTTATGACCACCTTGTTCTACAAGTTGTAGTTGTTGTCTCATATTCTCACTTGCATAATTGCATTGCATTATAAGTTTCATTAAGGGAGGCTATGATGAAGCTTCCACCATTACTTGTATGACATTGACAAGAATATTTGCTTAAGTTTCACTGGTGGCAGATTATTATTCCTGTTGCCTGAAATGTGGCATTGTTCTTTTAAATAACATGACATTTATATTATGAGCCTCTCTTTGCATGTTTAATTTTGTTTTATATATGTTTTAACTTGTGAAATTAAGCATTTGTGAGTTTTAGACTGTTTCTTATTCACTATATTATTTTTCTTGTGTATATTAACCATGATTACAAATGCAGGCAGCATTTCATATTAGTTGTGCTTCTTTTTTCAAAAATGTGGCAGAGGCAAAAGAGGATTATTGTTTCACCAATTTTTTGCTTATTCTATTGTGTGTGTGTGAATTTGAGGCTATGTTGAATATTTTTGCTTCCACTACTTTCTGTTTTACAAAAATTGAATGCTAATAGTGCAAAATTTCTTTGGTGGCCATATTTAGACTTTGTCTATTTGCTGCCAGAATTTTGCATTTAGTATTCATGTGATGTCTTTTATAACATAACTTGAGCCTCAAATTCACTTTTATTTTATTGATTTTCTTTGTTTATTGTTTTTGTTCCTTGTATTTATATGTATTCTGATTTTCACTTGTGGTTTGCATGCAGGATAAGAACATTTCTTCTTTATATTTTTTGGCTTTTTGCTGATTTACTAGCTTACGATAATTATTTTTGGACTATCTTAAGTCTTAAGCAACAACATCAATTTTTGGTCTCCCAATTCTTCTGTGCTAGGTGGCAGCTACTGATTTAAGTTAATGAGATGGGAGCTTACTTATTTTTTGCCAGCCCCTCTCAAGTCTCAATATATTGATGAACTGTTAGATAATTTTTTTGTTTATATGTATTGTTACTATTGTATATAAATATTAACCATGGATATTGGATAGGGCCTGTAGCACCCTCCATGTACTATATACAAGTGTTCCAATGACATAATAACACGTGGCACAAATATTTTTTTTAATTTAAAAGAGATATACATTTATACCAAAAACCTTGTTTAATACATATTGTACTTTTATGTACATATATAACTTGTTATCAAAATAGATACATTGCTTAAAAATAAAATGCTTAA
>CATIWO010383544.1:0-30899 GCA_949673435.1 Macaranga tanarius
GGAACAAGCTTTTGCTTAACTTTAAAGCTTCATTAAACATATAAGAGGCCATTCACAATGTTCCTTGTAGCCCCATGGAAGTGCACAACAAATTTAAATCAATCAGAGCCAAAACATGCAAATTATATCAAGTGTATTGAGTTGAATTAACTCAAATGTTGGAGCATATTTTTGGATGATTTAAGGCTTTATAAATCACTCAAAATATCCCTAAAATTGTTCCTTAAAGTCTTATGAAGTTGTCCCTCAAGTTTGAGGTCAATCGGAGCTCAATTGTGCAAGTTATGTTAAGTTTCGTAAGGAGGCAGCACTGCTCACGAGCCAAGTCACGAGCGGGAGCTCGCTAGTGAGCATCATGGACAGGGATGCTCATGAGCCAGGTCACGAGCCACTCTGGCTCATGAGGAAGCCACTGCACACTAAAAATTCACTCTAACGGCTAGTTTTTTATGCTCACGATCGTGAGGAAGCCTTCTAGCTCGTGAGGAAGCACCTGACAGACGAAAATGTCATCTTTTGAAGCATAAATTAAGGGAGCATGTGGGGCATAACTTCTACTATATCTAACAGCTAGTTTTTGGCTTCCTCTATAAATAGAGATATCAAAAATATGTTAGAGGTTACACACATTCATTCTTTTCAATTCTATAACATCATTTGTGCTTACTTAGTTCTTTGTATAATCATCTTTATTCTTGATTGAGAGAGTTGGGTTTGTGTGTAGAGTTAGGAACTTTTCATCTACTCTTTCTTTGGGGATTGAAGAATTGGGTAGTAAGGTTCTTACTCTTGTTGGTTTGTGTTGATCCATATCAAAACACATTGATTGTGAAAGTTTTGGAGTGAGCCTTGAAAACTCTTGTTATTGGTTTTGTGTTGAGCCAAGAAAAATACTCTTGTTTATATAGTTTGAGTTGAGCTCTAAAAATCATCTTGTTATAACACAATCAAATAATAAGATTGGTGTTAGTGTTAAAAATCCTAACTTAGGGATAAGTTAGGTGGAGACGTAGGATTGTTGATAATCCGAACTCCTTAAATCTCTTGTGTTGTGGATTAAAATTGTTGATTTAATTTTTGTTTCTTTAAATTATTTTTTTGTCACCCTATTCACCCCTCCTCTAGGGCTTTTCAACCTCCATATGAAAATTTTGATTTTTAAAGGGATCTCTAATCTCCAGAATGGTTTTTAGAGGCTGTTTGTTGGAGCTTGTGAGTTTGTTGCTCTATTTACTTGCAAAGAGCTATCATTTTTGCTCTTGAGATAGTTATAACCTTACCGTACTAAAAACCAATTTATCATGTCTGTCTAGACTAGAGATTGGTATTTTCTCAATTGCTCTGAGTTCCTCTATACTAAAAAGTTTTTGAAGCACATCTGAATTCCACTTTTTGTGGTCTTAGTGAATAAGATCTTTAACCAGCCAAGGCTCAGTACCTTCAGAAGCTCTTGACTTTAATTGGAAACCTAGTATAGTTGGGATCCACCTATCATTCCAAATATTGACTTTGGACCCTAAAGAAATGTTTTATCTACTGCCTTCTTTTATTAATTTTCTCCAATAAAGGATGCTTGACCATATCCACGAATGCCTATAACTCTTTTTTGCTTCTTTAAAGCTTGAATGTGGATAGTAGATGCTCTTCAGGAGCTTGGCACCAAATTAGTAAGGATTTTACGTTAGATTCCAGCTTTGCTTCATGAGAAGGGCGATATTAAAAAAAATTTAAGGTCCCTAAATTCGAGGCCTCCTTCTGATTTTTTCCTTATTAGAGTTTTCCAGGAAATCCAATAAATTTTCTTTTTTACAATATCCTGACCCCACTAGAAGTTGTTCACCATTTGCTCTAAATAATTTATGATAGCTTGAGGAAACAGACATGATGAAACTTGGGACCACTTGAAGCACTGCTTTTATTAGAACATCCTTACCTATTTGAGATAGGAATTTATTCTTCTAACCTATCACTTTTTTCATAATTCTTTCACAAAGGGTGTTGCATAAATGGACCCTCGATTTACCCCATTTTGCTGGAATTCCCAAGTATTTTAAAAGAGCTTTCATTTCACCTATTTTTAGAATGTTAGAGATTTGTTGCTTCACATGTGTAGGAGTGTTAGTACCGAAAAGAATGCCAGACTTACTACAATTCAATTTTTGACCAGATATTAGAGAGTAAAAGTAAAAGTAAAAAACCTAATTTATATTATATGCTTCCCTTGCATTTTCCTACCCAAAAAAGGGTATCATCTGCAAATTGAATATGAGTAAGACCAACACTTCTTCTTGTAATCTTGTACCCTTGGATGTTACATTTTCTGACCTCTCTCAACATCATTCTAGACAAAACATTAGCTACAAAGAGAAATAAGTGAGGTGATAATGGATCACCTTGCCTCAGTCTGCTACTCAGTTTGAAACTTATAAAAGCTTCACCATTAAAGACTATTGAATACTCTATAGTTTTTATACAATTCATCACCATGGCTACCCATTTTTTGTTGAAACCCATTTTCTCCAAAACCAATTCTAGAAATTCCGAACTTACTCCATCATAGGCTTTTTCCATGTCTAGTTTAATGGCCATATTATAATTCTTCCCTTTTTTCTATCCCTTGAGGCCTTGGAAATCTTCATGTGCTATAATTATATTTTTTTGGATGCTACGGTGAGGAACAAATATTATCTGAAAGGGCGTTATAAGCTTGTCCATCCATTTCCTTAACCTGTTCTCAATAGTCTTTGAAATTACTTTATACACAAAATTGCAGTAGCTTATGTCATGTCCGCACCTGAATAATTAAAGTTATTTTGGATTATGACTAAATTATAAGAAAAATAAGTTTGAAAAAAGGACTTAATTGAAAAATATTAAGTCGATGGACTAAATTATAAAATGGCATAAACCGCCATTTTTACAGATAAAGAAGAAGAAGAAGAAAAAAAAAGAAGAGAAGAGAGACACTGTCCGAAGAAAATAAGGAGAGGAAGAGAAGGAACCTACATTTCAGTAAGTGAATTTTCTTTCTTCAATCTTTTGATTTTTATAATAATTTTTGTGGTTTTAGGGAATTGATTTTTAGTGTCTGTTTAAAATTTTAAAAATTTGAACGTTACTGTAGTGCGATCAAGCGGCACTTGATTGCATTGAGGCAACGACTCAGCTCTTTTAGACAATCAATTGGTGCCTCAAAGTGCACTAGGGCCATGCCTTAGCAAGCTATTAAGATGGCACCTTAGTGACATGAGGATGAACAGGCAGCGCCTCAGTGGCCACAAAGGTGACGCCTCTATACTGAGCCGGTGCCTCAGTGGTTCAAAATGTTATTTGAGTTGATTCTGATCAGTTTGTAACCCATACAGAGAGACAAGACTTTATTAACGGTTGTTTGACTATAGTGATGATGACATACGTCACTACCACAGGGGTTCAGGTCTCCTTGACCTGAACTTAGTCTCGTCCAAATTGCTTTCTCTTTTATTTTGAGATAGGGCTTATGATAGGGAGTAACTGCCCTTTTTATTATAGTTATAGTAGTACTCTCCAGGTCTAGTTAAACCTATGTATTTAGGGTGGGTTAAGCAGTTACCGAGCAAATGTGAATTGCTATACTAGGTAAGTAGAATTTAAAAAGGAGAATGGAGAAAAGATAACATTTATTGGAGAAAATAGGAAGACTTCTATTAAGATTATATCGGCAATGATGGCTATGAAATACTTGAGGAAAGGTATGAAGCATACTTGGCTTTTATTGTGGAAGATAGGAAGGAAGGTTCAAAGTTAAAAGAACTACTAGTAGTGAATGAGTTTGAGGATGTATTTTTGAAAGATTTACCAGGTTTACCACCTGAGAGAGAAGTAGAATTTGAGATTGAACTTATACCTGGAACTGCTCCTATATCGCAAGCACCGTATAAGATGGCTCCAACAGAGTTAAAGGAGTTGAAAGTATAATTATAAGAACTGTTAGATAAAGGATTTATCTGACTAAGTTTCTCTCCATGGGGCACAACTGTATTATTTGTTAGGAAGAAGGATGGATCTTTTTGATTGTGTATAGATTATAGACAATTATATAAAGTCATAATCCAGAATAAGTACCCTTTGCCTAGAATATAAGACTTATTCAATCAACTGCAAGGAGCAAAGATATTTTCAAAGATAGATTTATGATCTGGATATCATCAATTGAGAATTAAGGAATTATAAGTACCTAAAACTACTTTTAGGACAAGTTACGGTCATTATAAATTTTTGGTGATACCATTTGGGTTGACCAATGCACCAATAGAATTTATGGACTTGATGAATCGAGTATTTAAGCCATATCTAGATAGGTTTATAATTATGTTCATTAACAATATTCTGGTATACTTGAAATTAAAAGAAGAATATGAGGAGCATTTGAGGACGATATTAGCAAGTTTGAGAACTAAGCAGTTGTATGTAAAGTTTAGTAAATGCGAGTTTTAACTGGACAAGGTTGCATTTCTTGGGCATATAATATCCGCTTAAGAAGTATATATGGATCCTAATAAGATCGTGGCAATTGTAAATTAGGAGCTACCAAGGAATGTAACGAAGATATAAAGTTTCTTAAGACTAGTAGGATATTATCGGAGATTCATATAGAATTTCTCAATTATTGTATCACCATTGATGAAATTGTTAAAAAAAATGTGAAATTGGAATGGACTTTGAATTATCAATGAAGCTTTGAAATTTTAAAAGAAAGCTAGTCACTGCGCCAGTATTGACGTTGCATGTGGAAGGAGGCCATTATGTGGTGTATAGTGATGCTTTAAAGTAAGGACTTGATTGCATGTTGATGTAAAATGGAAGAGTAGTAGCATATGCATTAAGGCAATTGAGACTGTATGAGCAGAACTATCTGACACATAACTTAGAGTTAGCGACTGTGGTATTTGTATTGAAAATGTAGAGACATTACATGTATGGAGTAACATGTTAAATTTTTATAGACTACAAGAGCTTGAAGTATATTTTAACTCAAAAAGAGTTAAATCTAAGGCAGAGATACTGGATGAAATTATTAAAAGACTACGAGTGTATGATAAAATATCACCCAGAAAAGGTTAACGTGGTTGCGGATGCTCTAAGCCAGAAGTTGAGTGGAAGTTTGTATTATATCCACACTATTAAGATGCCATTATTCATTAAATTGAGGAAGTTAGATGCTGAGTTTAGAGCAGACACTCCACCAGGAGTATTAACTACCTTAAGAGTAAGACCAATCCTAATAGAAATAATTTTGGTAGCACAGCAAATAGATGAAGAAATGAAAAAGCTGTGTGGTGATGTGAAAAATAGAAAGGTGAAAGAGTTAAATTGTAGTGAAGTGAATAGATTATATGTACCAAACATAGATGAATTAAGACGAGAAATTATAGAAGAGGCACATTGTTCGACGTATGCTATGCATCCAGGAAGTACAAAAATATATAGAACGCTGAAAGGAAGTTATTGATGGAAGGGTAATATAGCTGAATTTATGTCAAAGTATTTGACTTGTCAGCAAGTGAAGACAGAGTATAAACATCATGCGGGATTATTACAATCCTTACCAATTCCTGAATAGAAGTGGGAATATATCACAATAATTTTATGGTAGGATTGCCAATAACCCAGTAAGGAAATGATGTTGTATGGGTAATTATTAATCATTTGACAAAGTCATTTCTTACCTATTAAGGTCAACTACAATTTAAACAAGTTAGCAGAGAGCTCTATATAAAAGAAATCATAAGATTACATGGGGCACTGGTATCGATCGTATCAAGTTACGATCCAAGAGTCACATCACAATTTTGGCCAAGTCTGCAGGAAGCTTTAGGTACTAAATTGAGGTTTAGTACAGCTTTCCATCCTCAAACTGATGGTCAATCCGAACGCACTATATAGATATTACAAGATATGCTTAGATCTAGTGCATTAGATTTTGGAGGTAATTTGGATAAGTAAGTAACATTAATGAAATTCACTTATTACAATAGCCACCAAAGTAGTATCGATATGACACTTTTCAAAGCGCTGTATGGAAGAAAGTGTAGAACCCTAATCTCTTAAGAGTAAGTTGGAGAAAGGAAATTATTAGGTATAGAACTTATGCAAATGACTACAGAGAATATTCACATAGTTCGAGCAAATTTAAAAACAGTACAAGATAGACAAAGAAGCTACGCCAACCTTTAGCGAGCTGATATCGAATATGAAGTTGGTAAAAAAGTATTTTTAAAGATATCACCGTAGAAAAGCATGCTGAGATTCGGTAAGCGTGGCAAGCTAAGCCCAAGATTTATTGGACTGTATAAAATAATTGAACGTGTTAGGCCAGTGGCTTATTAATTAGCTTTACCTCTTAGTCTATCTAGAATTCACGATGTTTTTCCGTGTATTAATATTGAGAAAATATAGAAGTGATCCTTCTCATATACTATAAGAATAACTGGTGGAATTTTAGGAGAATTTAAGCTATGAAGAAGGGTCAATATCGATTTTGGCAAGTGATAAAAAGGTATTACGTAATAAAGTTATTCCTTTGGTCAAAGTATTGTGGAAGAATCATTCTCATAAAGAAGCTACATGGGAACGAGAGGAGGATATGAGACAACAATATATGTACTTGTTCTCTTCATGTACGAATTAGATTGGAAATGAGCATTCTCTAACTTTCGAGAATGAAATTTTTTAAGTTGAGGAGAATTGTCATGTCCTTACCCGAATAATTAAAGTTATTTTAGGTTAGAACTAAATTGTAAGAAAAATAAGTTTAGAAAAATGACTTAATTGAAAAATATTAAGTCGAGGGACTAAACTATAAAATGGCATAACCCGCCATTTTTACAGATAAAGAAGAAAAAGAAGAAAAAAATAGAAGAGAAGAGAGACGCAGTCCGAAGGAGAGGAAGAGAAAGAACCTATATTTCAGTGAGTGGATTTCCTTTCTTCAATCCTTTGATTTCTATACTAATTTTTATGGTTTTAGGGAATTAATTTTTGGTGTCTGTTTGAAATTTTAAAAATTTGAACATTACTGCAGTGCGATCAGGAG
Source organism: Macaranga tanarius (assembly GCA_949673435.1). Lineage (NCBI taxonomy): Eukaryota > Viridiplantae > Streptophyta > Magnoliopsida > Malpighiales > Euphorbiaceae > Macaranga > Macaranga tanarius. Next base: position 7,076 of record CATIWO010383544.1, read on the forward strand.
GTATCTCAACCCTTTTAGGCCCTTAAGTGGCACCTCAAAGAGCAGTAGGGCGACACTTTAGCAAGCCATTAAGGCGGCGCCTTAGTGATATGAGGATGAATAGGCGGCACCTCAGTGGTCATAAAGGCAGTGCCTCAATGGTTCAAAGTACTGTTTGAGTTGATTCTGATCGGTTTTTAAACCTGATTTGTAATATATGATATATGGAGTGATACAAAGTCTTTTTTTTTATCAGAAATGTAAATAACTATGAAATGTGATGATTTTATGAGTACACGTACATTGAAAGGAAAGGTAGTTGTAGTAAGATCGTGCCCGAGATACGGCTGGATTCTATGAGATGTAAAACTGTGTCTGGGACACATCAACTTATATGTGATTGTTAATCTTGTACCTGGGGTACGATGAGAATTGACGGAATTGAGATATATGATTATAATAACTATCTTTGGGACAACGCTTGAGATTTTTGAATGCCTTTAGGGCTATTCGAGTGGTTTACAGATTAGTATGTATACCTAGATTGGACCTTTAATATGCTGACTGGTACCCGTCACATCGATAGTATCCTGACCTATTCCTGATCATATTTGGTAATTGTACTGTGTGTATTGTATTGTGTTTAATGAGAGAATGATATTTTAAAAAGAAAGTATAATTCCTAGAAAATAGGGTTTAAATCTTTTGAGAGATATTTTAAATGATTCTTATGACTTGATCATTGACGTGTTTAATTAGTATGGATTATTTTATGAGTAAAATGGAAATCATTTGATTATTTTCAAATGTTTTGGTTATTATTATTCCTGTTGATTTTTTAGACAACATTGTAGTCTGTCCATTCACTAGGAATTTTGGTGTATATTTGTATATATTTTTGGATAACCCATATCCCGTGCAGCCCTCTTATACTACACTATCTATGTATATTATATCAGCAGAGTGTTTTGAGCTTGCCATCATTCTTGTTCAATCATGGATGAATGTTATCAATGTTTTTAGTCATACATATATTTCTAATAGTTGAATGATGTAAGATTGATGGATAGTATTATTTATTACATTTTATCTTAGAAGTGACGTCTCTCTACGTCGGTGCCTCGGGCGGAACAGTGATAGTGATGGTACTGTCTGATGAGGTGTCTGTGGGGAGGGGTGTCACAGCTTATCAGGTAAAATTCTGAGATTGCTTCTGGATTTTTTATCTTTAGAACTAGCACAATTCTTGCTTTATTCAGGTTTGGATACAATTGCCCTATTCTGTAAAATTCTCTAACCACTTTGATGATATTATCTTTAACAGTCTCCCAATTTTCTTGAAAAAAGATGCCTGGGAGTCCATCTAGACCTGGGGCTTTTAATTTCCTAAGATTGAACACTGAAACTTTTATTTCATCTTCATGGATAGGAGCTAACAAATTTTAGTTGATTTGTTCAGTGACAACATGAGGAATGCTTCTTATAACATAATCATTTACCTGATTTATCTCAATAAAAAAGAGTTATTGGAACCATTTTTGTAGCTCTAGTTTAATGGTTGTGTCATCAATTAACCATTCTCCATTGTTATTTTTTATTTTAACCAGCTCGTTTCGCTTCCTTCTTTGGATTGTTGTCAGGTGGAAAAACTTTGAGTTTTTGTATCCTTCTTGTAGCCATTATAACCTAGATCGTCACTTCCAATGGAGTTCTTCCCTTACCCACAACGCTTGAAGAGTTTTCTTTATTATCTTCTCCTCTTCTTTCATTTCAAAGTTGAAATTCCCTTTATAGTAGTTGTTAATTTTCCTCTTTAAATTATTTTTTTTAGGGTCACCAAACTTTCCTTTGCTCCATCTCATTAAAGCTGATGCACAGTGATGCAGTTTATCAGTTATTGGCTTGTTTACACTATTGTTTGATCTTGCTTCCTACTCTTGCTTTATGACTGATTTACAATCCTCTTCTCGACTCCATTTTATATTATATTTAAAGCTCCTTCTTCTTTTCTTTGGCTTTTTTTTTCTAGCAGGATCACTAAAGGCCTATGATCTGATCCAAACCAATCTTCGTGAATCATAATAACATGCTCAAATAATTCTCTCCATTCCGCTGTTGCTAAAGCTCGATCTAATCTTGCTTTAATAGTGACTTTATTGATTTGTTTGTCACACCTGGTAAATGTTGATCCCTTATAGCCTAGATCCACTAATGCACAGTCATTCATAAGTTCCAGAAATTTTGAGGCTTAGCGCCATTTGAATTGGCTACCCCTATATTTTTTACTTAAGTTAGCCTATATATTGAAGTCTTCTGCAATAAGTCGTAGAGAGTTTTGGCTTGGGAGAGCTTTGATCTCTTTAAGTACCGCTTCTCTTTCTCTCCTGTCTGCGGCTTCTATAGAACCCTGTAAAATGCTAATTGCTACTTTCACTAACTTCGACATCTATATAGTTTCTTGACTGGTTGACTATGTGAATATCCTATTCATCGACCTACCATAGAGCTAATCCTCCTGATTTGCCTTGAGGTTCAATGGATGAGCCATTTTTAAACCTATTCCTTACTCTGAATCTCTCTATCTTTTGATGGTTCTGTTTTGTTTTCTATTAAGAAAACCATTATTTCACATTCCTTGGCGATTCCATTCTATGATACTCATCTTCCTTCTTAATTTGCTAGCTTTCTCTCTTAGACAAAATGTCAAATAGATGGTGTTTGTTATACAAAAAAGGCTGAAAATAGTATTACAACTGGTACAAGGCTCTTCCCAAGGAAGTACTTAGAAAACTCACAAGGAGGCACAACAAAATAGTACTGGTTCTCTTACTCAACCTTATCTTTTTTTTTTTTTAATCCGGCCCTAGTGGCCCCCTAGGAGGGCGAGGGGAGGGGGGATCGAACCCCTGCCCTTCAACCTTGGATGTCCCCACCCTTGGCCATCAAACTACAAGGAGGGGACTTACTCAACCTTATCTGATATGCTATAAGTTGAGTTTAATTCATCCCTAATAACTGAGCCAACCAAGGGGGCGGCTTCCCTCAAGTTTGCTTTTCATTTATTTTTTCTCAAGTTCATCATTAAATGCATAATACCTCATCAAAGTTAAATCTAATAACTCAGTAAAAAAATTTTACCTACACCTAAAATATATCCTTACATATACATCAATCCAATAAATAATTGATATTTAAAAAAGTTAACCCTATTTTATTCATGCTTTAGGTATAGGCAAGAATTTCTCTAACTTATATCTATTTTTACTTCATTTCTTTGAATAAAAAATATAAAAATAAAAATATTTTTTATATTAATATTTCTTACTATTTAATTATCAATATATATATACACATACACATATATATGTGTGCATGCATATATAATTAATAAATTAATATTTGAATTATATGTTAAAATGATATTTTTAATTAAAGATAAAATAAAATTTCTATTTATAGCAATCAATATGATGATAATAAATATAAGTAATTAAATATGAAAAAATAGTCTCATGAGTAAGTTTTTAGGTAATACTTTTCTTTACTGTTGCCACTATCAGATGGGTTAATCCGGTGTGGTTGTGTTACAGGGAAGGAAGAAGAAAATCCCAACATTTGAACATTGACCTGATAAATGTCACTAGTTGATGGCTGCCGGAGATTAGGATGAGCAAACTACCCACACTTATGGAGGTTGATACCTTGTCCTTGCTTTTTGCTTTTTGCTTTTATGTGGTTTGTGTAGAAAGTTATATAGGGAAATTATCTTCGGGATTTTTTAGGAAGTGTTTGAATTTTATGTGGTTTCAATGCTGCTACTTGAGGTGGTAAAACAATAAGAGGCACATCAAGTGGTGGGGATAGAGTCTCATACAAGTTGGGGCACTTGGTCATCAGGAGTATTATAAGGGCAAGACAATAATTGCAGTGTATTTGTTATAATACTCCATACATAATGAACTCATAGATTAGAATCATCATCAAAAGTGAACTCATAGATTGAATAATGACACATTGATTGAATAAACTAGAATGTTATAGATAAGCAAGAGAATTCCAAGGCACCATCTTCAAACACACTGATCGAATAATGTAAACTAGAATGTTCAATGAAGACAAACCCCGTAATTGAACTCATAGATTGAGTTGTAATTAAAATTCGCATAGAATCTAGACTATCATGTTGTAAAGTGCTAGAATCCACTACCACAAGAGTACCAAAATGTAAGTTAAACCATATATAAAATTTTGAGTGATCAGAACCAACCTAACATTTTTAGATTGTCAATCCATTATTTTGATAAACCATTGATCCAGCCATGAAATTGCAGGTGACAGTAAAAAGACCATATCTCTTTTACCCTGATAGGAGAAAACTGTAAATCATCAAGGAGCTTGTGGATGGACGACACTAAATTACAACTTCATAAACACCCAACTGCAGCTTGACAAGCCATTCTGACTTTAAAACTGGTCTAGCAAATTGTCCCAATGATTTAGTCATTGTTTTTCCATCAATATGCTCAAACAAAAATTTCAGAGCTGTGTTTTGAGTAGACTGAGGGTGCGGAGTAGGTGCGATTGAGTCTTTCACAACAACTGTGTAAGAATGGTTGTCTTTTATAAATTGAATAGAAACCTGATTCTGAGGTTGAATTTGAGACTCAATACTTGGCAGTGGATGCTTCCATAATTTCCCATGAGAAATGTTTATTGCTCCGTAGAGTTTAAAATACCCAATTGAAATGGTATTAACATAATGAAGAAATGTGTTACAATCTTTAGCCCATTGAAGCTCTATGGGGACAAAAACTTCATCAATCTTCCAATGCTTTGAGAAGAGTCTTCATAGGGAAAAATTATGGAGGGAAACAATTCTGCCATGACGAGAAGGTGATGAGGTTGAGGATTTAGTGTTTGGTAAGGATGAAAAGGGAGGAGGGTGAGAGGGAGGGGAAGATTTTAAATGTTGTTGTTGTTGTTTATTTATTTATTTATTTTTATCATATGACTAGAGTACTGTACGTTGTTACTATTGTGTTTTGGAAAATTGTTGCTGTGATTTTTATGCTGATGGTTGACATACTTTTTATGCAACTTGTTTCCTTAAGCTATTTTGGTTATGATTTTATTTGCTGCTTTTGGTTTTCTGCTGCTACTAGCAATGCATTTCTTAAGTTGATTTTGATTATTGCATTTGGTTTTTTTTTTTTTTTCCCCCCGCATGTTCATTTGTTGCTACTGTTGTTGTTGTTCTGTTTTCATATATCGTGCTACTACATATTATTTTATTGAAATATCCACGGTAGTAGATTTATAGTCATTTTATTTTGACTATTTCATTGTCTCCCACAATTCTACTCTTGTTTTTTTTTTTTTAAATAGAAAGTTATATGACTTAAATATTGATGGACTACACAATAAAGGACAATTCTTCCTTTTTAAATTGACAACGATAGAATTTGAATCTGCATCTCTAGATGCTATTAGAGATAAGTTAATACTTGACTACTCTCTTACTAGCTTCTACCGTTGCTGTTTGTTTTGGCTACTACTGCTCTTCCGATGATGCTGCTATGGATTGCTGCTCTCTTTCAGTTTTATTGTATGTTTTGATTTAGCAAATATTATATATTTCATTCTGTGTTGTTACTATAACTTTTTTACAGGTATAGTTGCCAATTTGCAGTTCCATGTTACTACCATTGTTGTGCAATTTTCATTTGGTGTATCTTTTACTTCATTTTTGTTTTTTTTATGGTTGTTTAGGTTTACAGGAGGAATTTTTTACCCATTTTTCCTATGAAATAAAATGATTTTTCTTATTAAAAATATATAGCATGTAGATTTGTATTATAAATTAGTATTGTTGGGAGATGTTTATCATATTTGAATTGAATTGAATTAGTCAGAATACAAAAAGCTATTGATACCAATAATTCATAAATATATTCCTTATCTTTAAAGAATCAAATGGTAAACTGACCCTAAATTCTAACTGATGATTCTTTAGTAAAAAAAAAAAAAAAACTAAAGATTCGCTCGCAACCTGCTTTATGCCTGTTTTCTCACTAGAGAGTGTATACTGTATATATTATCGGTCAATATACATGTATTCCTTGAATTTTAATGGGGTACATAATAATATAGAAAGAAAAAACCAATTCATACTTTAAAGTAATTATAATAAATAAAAGATGATAGGACCTATTGGCACGTGGTATGAATATAATTTTGGAAGCAAATATTTTTATCAACATAATTTAGAAAGCTAAATTGCAACTATATCAAAAGTTCAATTTCATAGTTAATTTTTTTGTTTAATTTTAGAAGTTTTTTTTATGAGTTCATCAAACTTGAACTCCAAAAAAAAGAAATTTATATCTTTACTAAATACCAAAAATATCAAATATAAAAAAAGAAAAAATTATATCAAATTTTTAAATTGAAAATACGGAGCATATAAATACTTGATTAATAATAATAATCAATCAGCAATCTAATAATATATAAACTGAATATTTAATGAATGAAATAATGTCTCATATAAACTTAATTAATATTTCATAAGCAACTCCATAAATTAAGATGTATCATATATATATAACGTTAAACAAAGAAAAAGAACTTAGTAATTGATTAGCTCACATAGCATATAAAGATAAAAATGGAAATTCTTGCCTACACCGAATGTATTCCACCCTATAGTTGGATGTATGATCTAATAATTAAGTGTTTTACACCTGACTAATAAAAATAAAACATATATTTTTATATTATATATCTAATCGTTGGATACGACACATCCGGTGTAGGCAAAAATTTTCTTATACTTAATTATATGGCAAAATATTCAAAAACTAGCTATAGTTATTTTCTGCCTACCACTCAACTCCATGATGAAGCTGAGCCGCCATAGCCCTATTTCCATTGCCATCTCCATTTTCACGTATCCTATTGAAGTTAAAAGTACCTGCAGCACCCACCAAACTCTGATCTCCATAGCTAACAAACCTTGAATTATCTCCATAGCTCTTGGCAGTTGCTTGTGCACCAAGCGAATAGAACCCAGTAGTACTATTAAATCCTTGCAAGTCTACATGTTGATCAGTTGATAGAGACGAACCATTGACTTTGTTAATTTCAGTAGTAGGAGCAGGAGGAGGAGACAGCTGATGATCTTCTTGCCTAGCCATGGAATTTTTCTCTCCTTCAGTCTCTCGATACTGGTTGAGATAAACTTTTAAGGGTCCAACATAGTTCTCAAAACCAAGTGTAGTCATAGCCCATAAAAGATCATCGCCGTTGATGGTCTTCCTCTTCTCTCTTTGACACTTATCGGAGGCTTCGCCGGTGATGAAGCTGATGAACTCAGAAACACATTCTTGGACAGTTTCTTTAGCTTCTTTGGATATTTTAGCATTTGCAGGGAGAGATTTCTTCATGATACGACTAACGTTGGCAATAGGGAGGAAACGGTCTTGCTCTTTGGAGGAGCTGTCGGAAGAAGGACTTCCGATAGGGCTGCTTTGGTTTCTTCTTCCGGCCATAAAGAGATGAAAGAAAGCAAGAAGAAAGGAGCTATAGATGTATGCTATTATTATTATTTGTTTGTTTTGTGTTGTGTGTTTTGAAAGTGTTTGTGGGTAGTTGCTGTGGAATCTGGTAAGGGAAGAGAATGGGCTTATAAGCAAAGAGAAGTGAGGTGAAAAAGAAGAGTTAATGATATAAAAAGTGGAAAGGCGGTATGATGTGGACACAAAAGCTAGGAAAAGAAAATAAAAGAGAGAAGCATTTTATTTGTTTGTTGGTTTTCTGCTGTGAAGGATTACATCCAATATTGCAAAGGATGGTTTGAGAGAAGTGTGGAATCTTGGGGAAAGCAAAAACAATTTGCTTAATTGTGGCCTTGCGCTAAGATTTTTATTTTTATTTTATATATTAACAGAAAGTTGGACTCATGTATTAAAAATATACTTCATTTAAATTAAATAAAAATTGATTTTATAAATTAATAACCATAAAAATTTTTATAAATTAATAATAATGAAATTTAAACGGTATATCTTATAATTTTTTTTCATATGATATCTCGGGTAGTCACAAAAACTCTGACTAATTTAAAGTTGAATCGGATGAATTCACAAGACACATGAAATCTAAACTCAAAATTTTATTTAAAAGAACTTAATTTTTTATATGGTACTCATTTATCTTATAATATTTTTAGTAAAAAAATTGACTATTAAACTAGCTATTCTTCCTTTTCTTAGTTCTTACATTACATAAAAATCTTTTAGTGGCAAGTGCTGACTTTCCTTTCTTTCTTTCTTCTCACCTCTTGTTTTTAGTCATTAGGTACTTGTTTTTACCAGGCTAATGTGATTAACAATTTGTTTTCTTAACATAAATGAAATTTTTTCATCGCCGGAAAAATGGTTACAACCAACAATAAAATAAAAGAAACAAATAAAAAAAATAACAATTTTTTATATGTCTAAAAAATTCAAATAAATTTACATATAATAAATAAAATATTGGAAAACAAAAGACTTACAAAGTTGTACATTATAATTGAAAAAAGTTTGGGCACATTTTTTTGTGGATCTAAAAATTACAATTTTTCACGAAAAAAGGTTTTGCATAAAAACTATTATCAGTTTATTCTTAAAACTTTTCCAATCTTTCAGAATAAAAAAATTGAAATCAAATTTTCATCTAAATCTAGAAATTTAGAGAAAACACCACCGGTTAAAATAAAACTATATAAAAATATTAAAAATAATTAAAACAGAAAATTTTATAAAAAAGAAATATTAAATATGAGAAAATTTGTTGAAGGTTTTGGGCGCTAATTACGTAATATTACACCGGAAATAAAAAGGTTAGCCACCAAGGGAGTAATATAGAATTTAAATTTTATCATCACACAAAATTTAAATGTTTACCTTAGAAGTTATTAATTTAATAGGCCTTTTTTTAATTAATCATTATTTTATAATAAAATATTTTTAAAATATTCATAAATAAACAGAGTCAATATAAAAGAGTATATTTTTAAAATTATTCAATATAATACTAAATAGTTAAATGTCATTATCTTTTTTTTTTTACCAAAAAATGTCATTATTTTGATAAAATAAAATTTAAAGTTTTAGATACACTTACTATCTCCAAAAAAGAAAGTACAACTTAAATAATTTAAAGCCAGTGAAAAACACATTTCATTGGTTACTGGTCAGTTGTTTCTACTTTCTACAATATTGCTACGGAATTTGAGTGTTAATAATTGCTCCAAGTGAAGTAAGGACAAATAAGAAATACAAAATGCTAAGTTAATTATTTTATGTTAAATAAAATATATTATAAATACGCACAAAGTAATTATAGTCCAAAGAACAATTTTTGGATTTTAGTTTTCGTAGATAGAGAGAAGGTTAATTGCTAAATGTTGTCATGTTTTTGTTTCGTTAATTTGTTAATATATATTTTTGCTTTTTTGCTTTTTGCTTTTTGCTTTTGAAAGGAAAAGAGGGAGTAATAATAAATCACAAAGAGATATAAATTACTGACCCTTTTCTCCTGCAGCGGAAACCGTAGTAAATATGTTGATCGGAGCCTTGACTACTAGAGCAAAGGTTATGTCTTTACAATCTAAATATCAATGGCATGATCAAGAATACTAGAAAATACACAGAGTATTTTTGGTGTAGAGAGAAAGGAAAAAATATGCAGAGTATTTTTCTGCGCAGAGAGTTTTCTCTTGTTCTGCGTGTGTTTTGTTCTTGGGTTGTATTACGTACATTAAACATAAAACTCATACTCTACAAAAGAGTAATAAGTAGACTTCTATTAGGAGTCTTTTACACCCAATCCAAAACTTAAACATATTAAGTCATAGGTGTATATTATCTAACAGAATTCATTTGATAAAATTCTTTAAAAGTTGATGAATTTCATTGCCTCAATTTGAAATTTACGGTGACATTTACTTTTTCTATATAAAAAAAAAAATCAAAAATTCTTTTGTATCTTTTAATTACTTGATTAGTTATTTTTTTTTTAATCTAGCTAGCCAGATACCATACTAGATTATTTCTTTTTAATACTAATATAGTAAAAGCTCGATAAAATAATATTCAATTAATAAATTTTTGTCTCTCGCCGAATTCCATACTACATTAATTCTTTTTAATACTAATACAGTAAAAGTTTGATAAAATAATATTCAATTTAATTAATACTTTCTTTTTAAATAAATAATAGTTTTAGCTTGTGTCAACTTTGAACAAATGTACTAAATTAATAATTTGCTAAATTATAAGATAATGCATTGTACAAATTTTTTTAAAAAAACTATCTAATATATAAATTAGTAATTTTTAAAATAGTAATAAGCAATATATAATTATTATATATGTTTAAATATAAATAGAATGTTGTTCATTTTACATTAAAATTACTGTTTTGTATTATGATATTATTTATTTAAATAGAAATTTTGTTTGTATATATATATATAATAAATACAATTTTATTTGTTAAAATAAATAATTTTTTTAAAAGTATATATTATATATAAAATGCAGTTATTTTATAAATAAATTATTAATTTATTTACTAATTAATATTTTGCATAATTAATAATTATTTGAAATTATTAATTTATTAAAATTTTATTGTAGAATCTTACTCCAATTGGGAGGTCAAAATTTGGCCTTTTTTCGTGTGGGTTTGTCCAAACTTGTAACCATCATCCGTTTATCATTTCATTGCATGTTCTTTATGTGGTTATTATTAGACAAAGTGATACATCATCTGCCAGTTTGGAATTAAATTTTTAAAACGTGCTTTTGAAAACTGCTTTATTTTTATAATTTATATTTTTAGATATATTTTTAAAAAATATGCATTTTCAAGTATTCTTTTCAGCAAATTAATTTTGAAAAAAAAAGTTTTTTTTTTATAAAAATATTTAGAAATTTTAAAAAAAAAGAAGTTAAAAAGCTCTTTTTCATTTTCCAACTACAGTAACAAATAGGCCATGAATCATGTAAAAAAGTGCTTGCATTTGCAGGCCCATATGCCCTAAGCTTGTCTCTTCATTTGGGTACACATTTTGTTCTTGCAAGCTATACTTTTATGGCAGCATTTTTTGGGCCAGTAAATGAAAGAACAATCATTTGGATGGTCATAAAGTATGCCTTTAGTTACAGTCTCACCTGCAGAAAAACAACAAGGCAAATATAACATGACAGCCTGAGATTGTGATTAATACATGATTCAGCAATGATAAAACATTTGAGTGAATGGTCAGTTAGCATACCATGCCATGAACAATCTGCCAACCCAGCAACACACTATTCAATGGCACTTTTTAAACTTTAAAGTTCTTGTAAAATATACCTTTTTCTATTCTGAACCTTCCAACCAATGCTTCAACTTGGCAGCAATGATGTTGCTGAATATGTAGTTGCATGGATTGTGCAGAAAGTGAAAATTCCCTGGCTGCATTGTTGTCAAAATTGCGAGTTAACTTGTACCAAAATTTTATAATTAAAATTATTTAAACGAGTTAAAAAGTGTATAAAATCAAAATCAGGTAAAGTCCTAATGAGATCAAGATTTTAAAAAATAAAATCAAATAAAACCGTGTTATGTTGAAATCAAGTAAAAATTATGATATTTTACAATGTTTACAATTGTGTGACTTTACTCAATTCTACTATTTACAAGTATGTATTATTATATATTTATACATACAATTCTTCCTAGATGTATATACATATATTTTTAAAACTTTTTATATATACCGTAAATTTTATAATTTTACCATTGGCTTTTTCTATAAATCACTCACTGAATTTATAGAGTAAAATGCATATCAGTACTGGCAACACAAACAGTGTATTACAGGTACCGATAAAGAAAAAAAAATTGAATTGCCAATTTTGTACATTTTAAGTATGAAATAGGGGGAGAGGTAGATTAGAAATTTAACGCACGTTGTGAAAGACTGTTGCTATTATGACATGCAACACGAAAATAATGATTCTATAAAACTTTTATACAATGAGTAGGGCTGTAAATGAGCCGAGCTGCTCACGAGCTATTTAAAGTTCGATTCGATAAAAACTCGTTCGAGTTCGTAAATTGAAGCTTGTTTAATAAACAAGCCGAATTCAAACAATTCAAAGCTCCACTCGTGAAAGCACATGAACAAGTTCGAATAAAATCTCGCTAGCTGCTCGTAATTGTAATATATTAATAATTTGATTATATATATATAATATATAAATTTTTATTATAAAAAATATTTAAAAGTATATTATTAGAATAAAATCATAATTTTTATTAAATATGTTATAATTTGTTTAGTAAATAATTTATTTTAAATTTTTTGATGTGTAATTTTAATTTATATTTTATATTTTTAAAAATCTATTTATGATCGTTTAAGCTCGCGAACACTAAATGGTATAATAAACTCAGCTCGAGTTCGGCTCGATTATAAACAAACCAAATCCGAACTAGCCAAAGCTTGATTGAGTTCGGCTCATTTACACTCCTAACAATGAGAAAGCTCTATGAATCAACATTCAGGGCTTAAACAAAAACCTTGTGAATAGAGATAATGATTCTCCAGCTGTGTTTCCTTGAATGTTGTGATGGCCAAAGAGGCCTCTTACAAAAAACAGAACCACTTGATCACTTGCTAACTAATTTCTATTTACTACTACTTCTCTGCTTCTAGCAGATTGTCAAAAAGTGTGAATCATTCGCTTGATGAAGAAGCAAAAGGTCAAGTACAAGGTCACAGCAAGCTATATACAATACAAGGTAAAAAAATTCCTATGCTTCAAGAGAACAAATATCAAATTGCATAGAGTTTCTTATAGTCATTCTCCAAAATCTCTGATTCCGGCATAGCTGACATTGACCCTGATAAGGATCTACTTATTGATGATCTCCTCAATTTGGAAGATTCAATCTTCTGCACGATAACCCAGTAACACATTGTTCCAATAGTGGCTGCCATGATTACAGTCCCTATACCAGTTACCCAAAGGGCCAACCACTTTTCATGCTTGCCCACAACAACAAATGCCAATGCAAGGAATGCAACTGAAATCAGCACACAAGCCAACCACATTAACTTGTTGATCACTGACATGAGTTGCTTTTTTGCCTTTCTCTCAATAACTACAACAGAAGTTTGAACAACCACAACAGCCAGTGATATGAAGAGAGCGATTGAATCGAATATGATGAAAATCATAAACTCAGCCTTTGAAGCAGTATTTGCTTCTCCAGCAGATTGTCCAGGGGCAAGAGCAGTTGGGTCATCCGCAAATTGACCGGGGACTTGGTATATGGCAGCAAATGCAACTGTAGCAATCAGTACAGCGACAACAGTGGTTGAGTTGATTGCATTATTGAGACCTTCTGTTTGCATTTTGTTCAACCGTTTTGCTATACCTTGAACACGTTTCCGTGTCTGTCGTGTGGTCTGAATCTGGTCATGAACCTCGTGTTTTATGTCACTCACAGTTTGCTTTAGTTCACGGGCTGTGCTTGTTGTACTTGGCTTCATAGATTTAGCAGACTGGACACCATGCTCTTCCAACAAGGAAGCAACTTCAGAGTGTCCAGTTTTCTCAGCAGTGTCGAAGGCTGTTTCTCCGGATCTGTTGATGGCTATTTTGTCAAGTCCCTTGTATTCAAGTAACTTCCTTACAATCTGCACAAATAACATCATTTAATTTCAGACACATTGGCAAACTTGTCATATAATATCTGGTGTCTGCTGCTCTATGTTTTGATTTGGTAGATAAATGTTTTAATCTAAAACAAGAATCCAACAGGAGGACTAATTTGTATTCAAATTGCAGAAGGATATCCTTATCCCGACCAATTTGATCCGTTGAGTATGCTAGGCCTTAACATAACAAGAAGTATTGAAACCAATAGCCTTAGTATTTTATGCATAGAAGATTGATTACCTGAGCTCTACCCTTACGGGCTGCAATGTGCAATGGAGTGTTGCCCTTGGAATCAACCATGTTTATCAAACAAGTTTCTGACAAAATGAGCTCATCCACCAGCTCAACATTCTGCCCTTTAACAGCCATATGGAGAGCTGTTTGGCCTTTCCTATCTATCCTTGTAGCAATCCCAGGATGTTTACTCAAAAGGGCTTTGAGAATCTCCAAATGCCCATTTCTTGCAGTTGAATGCAAGGCAGTTTTAAAGTTGCTTTTTGCTATGGTGACCAGGCTGCTGCTACCTCTCTCCAAGAGAAAATTCACCACTTCAACATGACCTTGTGCAGCAGCAGAGTGCAAAGCCGTGGTATTCGACGAATCAAAAGTCATTGCAAGTTCAGGATTAGCCTCCATCAGAACTGTCAACGTTTCTGCATCATAACAAAGGATTATCTCAATTAGAAGGAATTTGATGTTAGAGCATTTACATCAACCCAAAAGCCTTCCCTAGTAAATTAAGCTCTATTCAGATTAATTTTACAAGTGTTCTGGTGGCTCTGCTACCATGTTAAAAACAAGTATAAATTGGTGACTAATAGTTCATAAAAAAATTCAGAAGTATAAAGTCTAATGCCAAGCCGGCAGGTCCAAATATCATATTAAGCAATTGTATAGGATCTGTGGCTCTATAATCTAAAGACAAACTGGAAAAATAAGAATTATAGAAGTAAAAAAAGAGACTTACCTAAGTCCCCATGCTTGGCGGCTATGTGAAAAGCATCATAACCATTTTTAGCTTTAATACCAGCCATACCAGTATCAGAATACTTGATCATCACCTTCACTAACTCGGTATGGCCACACTCTGCAGCCAGATACAAGGCAGTTTCACCCGATTGATTCTGCTTAGACAACAACTCCTTCAATTCTTCTTCGTCATTTTCAGACAAAATCTCCAAAACCATTTCCAAATTTCCCACCCTTGCCGCCGAATGAATCGGAGAGTCGTCCCTTTTCCCTGTCAACTGCTTCGTCATCTTCCTCTGCTGGAAACTTTTCTGCCCCACCGGACCATCCATAATTAACTTAACAAAGAAAACAAGAAAGCCCCTGAACTTACTCTTCTTGGCAAAGAACTATAAACAGCAAGATCAAGATTCAAGAATCATATCATGGCAGGTCTAAGGATAAGACCAAAAATTTTGGATGATTAGAGCAGTGTGCACGTGGGAACCCAGATGGCTAGTTCCTTACATATCATGGCTCTTGGAAATTAATATTCTGCACCAAACAATTTTAGTATTAAATTATCGTCTACTTGCAAAGTTTTCCACAAATACAAGCATATTTTATAAAACGATGACCATATATAATTAATTATACACAACTACACATACATCCACTACTTTTCTTTGTGTGTTATAATCATGAACTATTATAAAAATCAAAGAATTCAAGAGCAGAAACAAAAGGGTCATTGATCAAGAACTTGCAGCTAATTTTGCAGGATTATATTTGCATATATTAAACTAAAGCTACAAGAGTTAATATTAATAACGGAAGGTAGGTAGGTAGCTAGATATAGACTCACACAAGCGCAAGTAACAGAAATAGAAAC
Source organism: Macaranga tanarius (assembly GCA_949673435.1). Classification (NCBI taxonomy): domain Eukaryota; kingdom Viridiplantae; phylum Streptophyta; class Magnoliopsida; order Malpighiales; family Euphorbiaceae; genus Macaranga; species Macaranga tanarius. The sequence goes on from CATIWO010383544.1 coordinate 22,658, forward strand.
CTGGGTTGTTCAAAGAAGAAGGTGTTACTGAAGCTGTGATGAATCTGTTCATCTTCTGAAGGATTAAGAAAGAGAGTTGGACGGTAACGACTCTTGAAACCAGAAGCAATAAGAAGAGGAGAGATGGTTGTTGATAGTTACTGGCTTAAGAGCTTAATTATTTGCAGGCTTTGAAACTTTGAAAGCAATATATTTTAGTATTAAAATATAACCTTTTTTTAAAGAATGATACAATCCTTCTATTTTAGATTAACAATTACATTACATGTGCGTTGAATAGTTAATTAAAGGGAAAAGATTGTTGACGCATTGTCCTTAAAGGAAAAAAAAGGCATTTATATTTTTATTTTTTGCGGCCAAATTTATTGATTGCATACGTGGCCACCCAGTGAGTAACTTTTGTCACTGCTCACTACTTAATATTGGGAGAATCTTATATACATTCGTTGTATTACACCCAATAGTAGAATTTAAAAGATAAATTTTATTTTATCAATCAAGTATAAAACACTTAGGTGATGTATTTTAAATTCTATCATTTGGTGTAATATATTCAGTGTAGGTAATAATCTCCCTTAATATTACTGGATGCCGGGATGGTCTGTCATGGATTTCTGTATGCATGATCACATTTTTTTCAATCTCAATTTTATAAAATTATTATAAAATTTTATAAATTTTATTATTAATTTAATTTAATTTGAATAAAATTATGACAAAATTTTTAATAATTAATTTAATATGTATTTTTAATTTCTGATTTTAATTACAATATTTTTAATATTTTTTTTTTTTATTTCAACCGTTTGATGGAAGCTGTAGACTTGATGACATTATTATTTTAAAATTAATCCGGCTTAAGTTGGTCAAATACATCTATCATCAAATTTTTTTATTTTTTAAATTTTGGGACCATAAAAGAAATTACTTACTATTAGTGAGGGAATAAAAAGGACATTATCAACTACATAATTAATTTTTTTATTAACATTGTAAAATTAATTTTTCTTTAAATTCAATTAATTAATCCTATTCTAAATTTGTTAATATTTAATTATTTAATCTTTTTATTAATAACAATTACTATTTTTAATATAAAAATATACACAAAAAATTTCATTATCTCTTGAGCAAAAATTATTGCACTATAACATGGATGAGAGAAAAGAAAGAGAAAGAAAAGGAAAGAAAAATTAATATTTATTTTATTTAACTATTAAAAAGTTTTTTAGAAGGATGTGAGAATGGAAGGGAATCATTACCTTCATCTTCTTTTTATAAGATAAAAATTAAAGTAAATTATATTTTTCTTTTTTAAGATTTGACCTAATTAATATTTTTTTTAAAAAGTCGAATTTTTACTTTTTTTAATTTTTAATGTGATAATGTTTAAAAATTTCTATTAGAATTACATAATTTTTTCAGTTAAATACCACATAAAAAGATTAAAATATTCTTTTAAATAAAAAAAATATAATTAACCATATAATACTAGTGATATGATTCTTTTTTTTTTTTATATATATAAATCATATCATTAGTAAGTGAGGAATGTATGTATTTAATGTTATTAAATATAAAAAAACTAATATATCATTAATGTTTTATAGTTATTATAGTTTTTTTTTTACTATTTAAAAGGGTATTTTAATTTTTTTATAAAACATTTAATGAAAAAAAAGACCTAACTTTAATAGAACTCATTACATATTAACATAACAAAAATTAAGGGAGATAAAAATTTGATTTTAAAACAAAAGAAATGTTTGTATAAATTAGATCAAATTTTAGAGAGAAAAATATAATTTACTCTAAAAATTATTACTAGCATCTAAAAAATTTACTTCTAAATTCATTTATTTTTTATTAATTATTTTTAAATGACTAAACATAATAAAATTTTTAATTTTTTTTTATCTTTTTACCTTTTTTTTTTCTCTTTAAAAAACTGTTTTCCTTTTCTCTTAGGTTGGCATGCAAAATGTTAGTGATGAGACTTTTTTTGTGGTGGAGGTTCCTCGTGCTACTCTCACTTTGGTCGTTGAGCAGGATTTTTTGCCTTCGTTTTCTTTTTTGTTATAATACTCTCCATTATTTAAAAAAAAATTAATATATTTGTGATTTTTAAATTAAGTATTTTTTAATCACTTAATTATTTAATTTTTAAATTAACTATTTAAACACTTTAATATAATATAATTATATTTATTCATATCTTTAACATTATTTAATATATCTAAATAATATTTTTATAGATTAAAATACAATTATTTAAATATTTAAATTAAATAACAATTATTTTAAATATATTTTTATCAAATTAATTTATTAAAATAGTTACTTTATTCCTACGAATTTCAAAAGATGAGTGCTTTCTTTCTTTTTCTTTTTGGCTAATATGCAGATTAGCCTTGCATTCTAATTTAAAAAATACTTTTCAAAAATATAAAAATATTATTCTAAAAAAAATATATAAAAAAATTCACGGTCCAATTAAAAAAATCTATATGAAAAATGAGCTACAATGTATATTGAAAGTAGTTAACTTATTCTTATTTAAAAATAAATAATTCAAATATTTTCTATTTAATAAATATATAATAAAATAGTATAAAATATCTAATATTGACTAAATGATATATTTAAAAAATTATATGTTAATTATTGAAGGTTGAGTAATTTAGTAGTATAATTCCTTTTAAGACATTACTAGATTAAGAAATTGATTTATACTTCTCCTCCCATGTTCAAAAATGTTATATATTAATAATATAATTATTATTTTTTTTCTATATCTACAAAATTAAAAAATAAATATAAAATTAAAACGAAAAAATATTTAAATATTTTAAAATATTAGAAAAATGTTCAAATTTAACATAAAATATTTATTTTTTAAAAGTAATAATAATAATAATTGCTAAGGATTTTTTTTTTTGAACAACAATTGTTAAGGATTATTGGTTGCTTGGTTTCGGCTTTTGTTTTGTTTTGGTTTGTTTTCTTTATTTATTAGAGGACGCTTATAGGTATTTCTCCGTGTGACATCACGCAAGTAGATAAAATAATTTTTTTTATAAAATTATATTTTTAATCCGTTAATAAAAGGAGCAATAAAATTTAGAGTGAATTACTATTTCCCCCCTGAAGTTTTGTGTATTGTACTAATTGGTCCCTGTGTTTTAAAAAAATATATTTATTCATCCTCCAATTTTGGTCAAATAAATTAAAAAGTCCTTATGTTATCTTTTCCGTTAAGTTGGCGTTAAATGGGGATGAAATGACCAAAAGTCCTTTATTCATTCTTCTTTGTGAGTCTGTCTTCTTCATGATTCTCTTTACATCGTAATTCCCTCTTCACAAAACATCGAAGATCGAAGAAGCATTTAGAATTTGAGTCTAAGTTCCGATGCTAGAAGAAGAGAAGAAGATCAAAGTGAGCACTAGAATGCATAAGAAATTGACAGAAATAGTAAGAGATAAGTTCCCACACTGTATGCACAAGTAAAGAATATGTTTTCGTGCATAAGCATAACATAGAATAGGCAGATGTTATTCCAATATTAAACTCTGTAAAATCAGTGTTCATATGTATATAATGATTTCTTAGCTTTACAATCTATTGGTAACTTAAACAAAGAAAGTAAAATAAATAAATAAATAACATGTAAATAAGCTGAAACGGAACATTAGCTTTAATAAAGGCATTCAAATTAAAGGTTGATTCATAAAAATGAAGAAATTGTGAACCTTGGTTGTTCCAGTGGAGTTAATGTAGAGGTAAATAGGCTTTTCCTCATCCTCAACTCTGTAAGAATTAACTCAGTTACAGAAGGAACAAGCGACATCCCTAAGTATACAATCCAATTCTTAAACAGGTTAGATGCTAAATCAGGAGGAGGCTGCTCCCATGCACTTCCTCTAGTGTACGGTATCATCTGCCAAAACATTAATGTCCAATCACCGCAACCTAATACAACAGAAATTAAAAAAAAAGAAATAAATAAAATTTTACCATTGTGATTACTATTCTTTTTCCCTTAGAACTCGAAATTGATGTCGGATTCAGACATTCAGGTCGAAGCTTTACGCTAGAGAAGTCGCCAATGGCGCTGCCCCTACCAGAAAAGAGAGCGAGAAAGCTTGTTGAAAGTGGAGTTCTGAGTGAGGAAAAAGAAGAAGAAGAGGAGGAGGAGGAGGAAGAGAAAGCTAAGATTTTGTTTGAGATTGTAGTTTTTGAAAATGATGGAGGTGATGCTAACATGCGAAGAGGCGAAGGAGTCGACGGTATTTGGAGGAATCGACGGCGGTTCGACGGTAGGAAGAGAAATGGGAACTTGGGAAACTGAGGTTTGGTAGAGGAACAGGAGGAGGAGGAGGAGAGGAGGAAGAAGATAGAAGAGCAGTAAAAAAAGGGCATTTGATAAGAGGAAGGGACTTAAGGGCATTTGAGTCTTTGCATTTTTTTTTCATTTTTCAAATGTATTTTTCTTTTTTTAGTTAATTATTTGGTCGAAATTTTGACAGAAAGACTATTCAGTGTAACGAAACTAAAATTGGAAGATGAATAAATATATTTTTCAAAATACAATGACCAATTAGTATAATACACCACACTTCAGGGAAAAAAATAGTAATTCACCCTAAAATTAAAAGAAAAATATTATTATAAAAATTGGACCGCATGACAATACTATTGTCGTCCCGTGCTGTCACCCAACGCGACTTTTATCATTTCCCTGTATTAGAACGAGTGAAGCAAGTGAAGTGTCATGGCTAAAAGGACGAGAAGCGTTGACTGAAAAAAAAAAAAAAAAATGGAGTCAAGGCCGCCATCGGCCCATCGCCACAGAAAATTTGAGGATGGCCCACGTGGGGATATCTTATTTTCTTTGTTTTGTGCTAAGCATGATAGCTGACACATACTATTTTGTTTAAAAATTGATATTCTCTTTACATTCTCAACTACATACCGTTCGGTTAATTCAATTTTTCTCTGTTATTTAGTTGGTTCGGGCTCGGCTTTATAATTAGTTTAGTTCTGTTAAGTTTTAAATATTAAAAATTAAAAATGCTTTTTTTGTTCGACTTTTTATAAATTTTTTTGATAACTATTTATGTTATATTATTAAAATATTTTATATAATATATAAATAATAATAATTTACTTTAAACATTATTATCAGTAAATTTTTTAAAATTTTAATTTGGTTTGGTGCAATTTAATTTTTTTTATAAAAATTTTAATTTATTCAACTCTGTTAATATAGTTTTCTTATAATTTTAATGTGAGTTCGAATATTATATATATGAATTTTATTAATTCAATCTGGACTATTTAATTCGATTTTAAACTAAACCAATCAAATGCTCATCTCCGCTCTCAATGCATTGTACACAATTAATAAATAAATAATAAATATTTATAACTATAATTAATAAATATTTATTTTTTGATAATTAATAATTATTTATTTATTTGATAATTAAGTCCAATATATTTAAAATAAGTGAGTTCCTTTTAAAAAATTTGTGACATGGAAGCACCACTACCGCACGCAATTGCTACGTCTAACTAAACTTCAACAACTAGGAGAAAAAATGAGTAAAAAAGTCATACGTAAAGACAAATTATTGGCAGCCTTATCATTTTAAAAAGAAAGTGGGTTTTCGCATTAGCGCGTTACTGTGACATGCATTACATGTTCACGCTTCAACCGCGTTTTTCCTGTCTCTCTTGTTTTGTCTTGTAAGATCCTAAAGATCCCCATTCCCGTACAACACTATCGGCTATAGATAATTTTATTATGCTTAGAAGATTAAAAAAAATCAATTATTTTACGACGGTATTTTTTATTTAATCATGAGTGATTTTTTACATCTAAAATACATTCTATTTTTAAATTTTAATTTTATTTTAATAAAATAAACTAATTTAATTTTAAATATAAATTTTATTAGAGCAAATTATATTTTCTTCCATAAAATTTTACCTAATTTATACATACCTCTTTCTTATTTCAAAATCAAACTTTTACCTTCTCCAATTTTTATTTTGTTAATATTTAAAAACTTCCATTATGATTAGACCATTTTTTTCATTAAATGCTATATAAAAAGACTAAAATGTCTATTCAAACAATATTTTTATTGTAATTAACTATAAAACACTGAGATATTTTAGTCATTTATATGTAATAATATTAGATACATATATTTTTCACTTACTAATGATATGATTCATAAAAAAAACAACCATTGCACTAGTGTTTTATAGTTAATTATAATTTTTTAATGTTTGGAAGAACATTTTAGTCTTTTTATATAGCAATTAATCGAAAAAATAATCTAACTCCAACAGAAATCCTTAAATATTAACGGAATAAAAATTAAAAGAGGTAAAAGTTTGATTTTTAAGTGAGAGAACAGTAAGTGTTAATTAGATCAAACATCAGAAAGAAAAATATAATTTGCTCATTTTATTATAAATAATTTCTATAATAGTTTAGTAGTTTTGCTAATTCTATTTAAAGCAATAAGTGTGACACCCCTCCCTACCGGCACCCATGTCAGACAAGCTTACAATCTGGACTGTCCAGCACGGAGTATCGGCGTGGAAATGTACCACTTCTAAGGTATAATTTCTTAAGACTATCCTGGTTACCTCGGTTACAACATGGCGTTATCAGTAATTATGCCACTCATTCCAGATCAAAATTTAATACGATACTAATTTTTTTTAAGTTCATCATTCAGCAAATCATCAGATGGCAAGAGGTAAAACTCATTAGAAATGATAAAATAATGTACATATATATATACATAAGCAAATAATATACATAGCTAGTGTTCAGCGGTTGGAAAAAACTAGTGATGCATATGGACATGCGAGCACAAAACTAAATTCAAATCCTTTGAATTATAATGGATGACAAATCACGAGATCCCAAGCCAAAAGGATGAAAGATGCTGCCAAAGAACTTATGCAAAGGAGTCTCGAGCTTTTGGGACAAAAAGGAGATGATTTGGAAGAAACTAAGTTAGTCAATTTACTTAGTTATGATCAGGTCGATGCACGCCCGTGTATATTTTTTTACGGCCGTGTTGAATATTCATAAATTATCCCGAGCCAGACATGGGTCCTTACACACCCTGTGTTCCAAGACATGTCTGTGCTTATTTTTGAAGCGTCATCTGTATGATACACAGTCCGACTACACGCCTGTGTAGTAAGTCGTGTAGCTGTCGGATTTTTTGAAGAGACATTGAAACACGCCCGTGTATGATCAAGTCCAGCCCGTGTGCCATATCGTGTTGGAGTCTATCGATTTTACTTAAATTCTTGGAGCTTGCATATGCCCATGTGCCTATTAGACACGTCTGTGTCTCAATGACGAATTTTTGTCTAATTAGGATTTTCTTTATGTTTTCTTTACTAATTAGAATTTGTGTTTAATTAGGAATGTCATTATTTATTCCTAAAGAGTTATTTTCTTTTAGAACAAGTTTAGGTTTAGGATTACAAGTCTATAAATACTTGTATCAAACATTATTATAAAATATAGTTGATTAATTTGATTCAAATTCTTAATTGAATTTTCTTGAGTTCTTGCGAGAGCTAAAAATCTGAATTTGCTTCGAGTGTGTTGCAATTCAACTCTGATAATTAGAGGTGCTAGTTGTTAGATAGCTAGTGTTGCTAAATCCTTTTAGTTTATACTATATAGATTCTTGGGTAGTGATCATAATAGATTGTTACAGATCCTAGTTGTTAGATAACTAGTGGGATGTATCAGTTTGGAATCAGAGATTTGGCTCTAGTGTAAGCCACGTATCCTTAGCGTAGTATTTATATTAATAAAAAAATACAAAGTTCATTTTGCATCAAAATTGCATCAAGCGATTCGGCCTTAACAAACATCAAGGAAGCCGTATTGATCATCATCCGTTGCATCAACAAAATTCGTAGGTAAGCATATCACCCTTTGAAAATTCATTAATTTGCATATTTTTTACTTGTTTTTCTTTGTCTACCTACCCTACTGTTAGTATAGTGGTATGCCCTAGAGGCAATCTTGTATTATGACATTGTAAATTATTCCAAATGGCCATGTAATGTTCTTTTAAATAAAGTGTTTATTTATTTGAAGCATTACTCCATTAGCATTATGTTAAATAAATGTATTATCAAGAGTTGATAATATGAGTGACACATTTATTTAGTACATATGCTATAAAATTT
>CATIWO010383745.1:0-12070 GCA_949673435.1 Macaranga tanarius
TTACAAATATTAATAATAATAATTAAAATTTTATTATTATTATTTGCAATATAATTATTAAAATGAAATGTTTTGAAATAAGTAAGATATTATTTAAAAAGATATTTTTGTTATTATTATTATTATTATTATTATTATTATTATTATTATTATTATTATTATTATTATTATTATTATAAGAGAGTAAAATGTTGTTAGAAAACAAAATATACAACGAATAAGAGAAAATTATGTGGAATTTTATGCTATAAACCATTTCGGAAACGGACGTCAGAAATGGTAATTTGATGAATAGTAATATTCACACACTGTCAAAAAGTTGTGGTATTTTAGAAAAAAATATATACTACGAGTAAGAAAAAATTATGTGGAATTTTATACCATAAACCGTTTCGAAAACGGACGTCAGAAGTGGTAATTTGATGAATAGTGCTATTCACACACTGTCAAAAAGTTGTGGTATTTTAGAAAACAAAATATACAATGAGTAAGATAAAATTATGTGGAATTTTATACCATAAACCGTTTCAGAAACGGACGTTAGAAATGGTAAGTTGATGAATAGTACTATTCACACACTGTAAAAAAGTTGTGGTATTTTAGAAAATAAAATATACTACGAGTAAGAGAAAATTATGTGGAATTTTATACCATAAACTGTTTCGAAAACGGACGTCAGAAGTGGTAATTTGATGAATAGTGCTATTCACACACTGTCAAAAAGTTGTGGTATTTTAGAAAATAAAATATACAATGAGTAAGAGAAAATTATGTGGAATTTTATACCATAAACCATTTCAGAAACGGACGTTATAAATGGTAATTTGATGAATAGTACTATTCACACACTGTCAAAAAGTTGTGGTATTTTAGAAAAAAAATATACCACGAGTAAGAGAAAATTATGTAAAATTTTATACCATAAACCGTTTCGGAAACGGACGTCAGAAATGGTAATTTAATAAATAATACTATTCACACAAATGTACAAAATAAATAAGTAAAAAATTAAAAAGAAAAATATATATAAAAAAAAAAAGTATGGCAACGTGCATGGCTTTGCCATGCACGTTGCCATCTTCCATTATTGGCTCTGCAATTGGCTCTGCAGAGCCAATAATGTCAACAATGTTTTTTTTTTTAATTAAAAGGCATTACGCCGAAGTGGCGGAATGCCTTTTCAAAAAAAAAAAAAAAAAAAAAAAATTTATATAACTTGTTTTTTTTGTATTCCGCCAGTCTGACTGGCAGAATACTATGGGAGACATTTGTCTCCTAGTGTTTCCGCCAGTTTGACTGGCGAAATTTTTTTTTAAAAAAAATTACCATAAAATGGAAATTTTTTTTAAAATTACCATAAAATGGTAAAATTTTTTATTTTTTACCATAAAATGGTAAAAAGCTCAGAAATAAGCTACAATCATTTTCTGGGAATTTGGTGGCATCATGGACTATGCTTACAGAACTTAATGCATGTACTATTTGTTAAGTTAGGTCTCTGAAAATAGATTTCCATTTGCAATTGTGGAATTTCAAAAAGTTTTGTTTGTTCAATCTTTGTAGCAAAGAACTTGCTGTCTGGTATACCAGATAGTGTTGGGAGCCTTTCATGACTCATTCGTCTCGACTTTCATCAAAACAGTGAGTGAAGCGGCCTAGATTTTCATTTTTCAACTTTTTTTTTAATTTATTTTTTGTTTTATCCTCTATCAAGCTGCCTGTATCTGTTGTTTGCAGGAATTTCATCAATCCCTCCATCAATTAAGGGTTGCTGTTCCCTTTTGGAATTTTATATGGGGTCATATTCTTATCCATTTTAGAGAATGTATTTGAATTTTTGGGGATTTAGAGGTTTGCAGAGTATGGATTTTCTCTTAAACTGCTCCACTTTGATGTTCATCTGGTGTTTGTGACCTTAAATTTCAGGAACAATTCACTGTCTACTTTAACTGCAGAGATTGGGGAAGTTTCTTGCTTGGCGACTCTAGATCTTCACTCAAATCAGGTCTATATGGTCATATTCAATTCAAAATATTTTGAATGCTGCTACTGACACGTCTTGTGGGTACCTTTTTTTTTTTTTTCTTTCTCCTCTCTGTTTTCAGCACTGTATTTCACTCTTTTATTTATGTTCATAAATAAATATGTTGAATTTGCCAATATTTTTGTCTCCTGTACCCTTAATTTTGCTTCTCTGCTCCGGCTCAGTTAGAGGACAATTTATAATGGAGAGGAATTGGGTTCTTGGGGAGCCATTGACGGTAGAGGAGGCATTGTTTATATTCTCACAATCAAAGCATCATTGGTAAGTCTTTTATCAGTTTTAACATTATTTAAGTTGTTGAGGTGCATTGCTTTTTATATTGTATTCTAACAAAGTCGTTTGATTATAGCTTGTACACAAATTTTCATCTAATGATCCCTATAGAAACCATGTGGTTTTCTTTTTTGTTTGCTTTATTTAGAAGGGATTTATTTTGCATTCTGTGATATTTGCATTTTGTGGCAAAGGGGCTAGACAAAAGACTTTGGGCTATTTACCAAAATAGGGTCCCAAATTTTCTAAATTCCAAATTTGTGGTGGTGTAAAAAAAAATTTCAAACTTTTGTGGTTCTTTTTTAAAAAAATTCCAATTTTGTGGTTCTTTTTCGTTGACCAATTTTTTGACTTTTTTTTAAGGGGCCATTTCGCCAGTGAGAGAGGCGAAATGGCCCCTTAGCCTATTTTAGGCCATTTCTTCTGTGGGAGAGGCGAAATGGCTAAGGCATTTCGCCTCTCCCACAGGTGAAATGCCTTGACCGAACCGAACTGACTGGTTCGGTCGGTTACCAACTAGGTTTGATTCAATTTCGGTTTTTAAAAATATATAATTAATTGGTTTGGTTCGATTTCAGTTTTTAAACTTCGGAAAAAAATACCACGAGAATGAGAAAATTACGTGAATTTTTTTGACTTAAGCTGTGTTGGAAATGGATGTCGGAATAGTAATTTGATGAATGGTAAAATAGTTACTTTTTGTACAATTTTGCATGTTATTATTCACGTATTGCAAAAAATTATGATATTTTATACAATCAAACCGAAATTGAACCAAACCAGTCGGTTATATATTTTTAAAAATCAAAATCGAACCGAACCTAGTCGGTAACCGACCGAACTGATCGGTTCGGTTTGGTCAAGGCATTTCGCCTGTGGGAGAGGTGAAATGCCATTTTGCCTCTCCCACAGGCGAAATGGCCCAAAAATAGGCTAAGGGGCCATTTCACCTCTCCCACAGGCGAAACGGCTCCTAAAAAAAAGTCAAAAAATTGGTCAACGAAAAAGAACCACTAAATTGGAATTTTTTTTAAAAAGAACCACAAAAGTTGAAATTTTTTTAAAGACATCCACAAAAATGAAATTTATAAAATTTGGGACCTTAATTTGGTAAATAGCCCAAAGACTTTTTTATCTTGGGGCAACAACTATTGTTGGAAGGAGGTATCAGCAATGCAATTCAAAAATTCACTTCTGTATAAAGAAATCGGCTTTAGCTGAAGAAAATTATGGCATGAGTTTGATGTAAATTTAAAAAGCTAAAAGACATTGATTTCCTTTTCCAGGTACAAAGGTGCATTGGATCCATGGATGTCATCCTTGTGATATGCACAGTATCTCATTAATCCTAATTTTCTTCCAAATGGTTTCGATTATGTGGTTCCAAAATCAATGTTATCAATCAATCGAAATCCAAATAACATATCACAAAGCAGACGACATGGGCTCACAATTATATGAAGCTGCAGGTAATTAAACCTACTGTTAAGTGCATATAGTACACTTACTTCTTACCTTTTGCAAATATCTACATAGCTATACTAAAATTTTGCCTCCTAGGTGCTTTTATTATCATTGCACACTGTCATTTAGAACATTTAAAGAAAATAAATTAAGAAAAAGAAAATAAACAGAGAAATGCATCCAAATGTGTACTTTCCTTTGTTTCTCACATCTGTAACAAGATTCTTTAATGATAATTAATTTATTTTCCAATTTTCATGTGTGTTAAATTTAAAATATAATCATATGCAAATTGAGAGAGCTTGGTTAATGTTGCCAAGAAAATTTGCTCATGAGAGGAATGGGGGGTTAATTATTTGGGAGGTCACCTAACTTTACACTTATGTCATTTTGGGTATTAAACTTCAATTGGTTTTATATTGGGTACCAAACTTCAATTTAAGTGTCATTGGCCAGTCACCTGGTGGCTGTATGTACATGTGGTAGCTGGATGAGGAATATTCTTATAATATTCAACACGTAAGCAATCCTACTCAGCAAAGTTGCCATGTCAGCGATGCCACCTCACTTAAAAATTGTAAATTATTTTAAGAGAAAAATATCATTTAACTCCCTCAACAATCACCTTCCTCTCACATATACCCTCTTCTTCACACACCCATACCCTCTTCTTCACACACCTATCCATGAAAAGCTATTCTCTTCTTCACAACATAAGTAGCAACAACAAGTGGGTGTGGCCTTCATCACCATTAACTCTTAAAGAAAAAAAAATTTCCATAGTCAAAAAGTGCATCGCGAATTATCCATAAAATATATAGTTGAAAATAAAAGATTAACTACCCGATTCGCTTCTAGAGAAGCAGTTGCAGTTTTATTCTATTTAAGCCATTCCCTCCGAATCAGTCCTAAGTCCAAATTCCACACTATCAACAAATGGCAGGCAAGACCAAAGCACCGCTACTCGCAAAAGAAAAACATGTACAGTCATACGATGTTTGTGTTGGCAAGAAGAGACATAATCTAGAGACGATGATGGCGATAACATTAATGGAGTCGGAGTCAAGAAAATCAAGGCCATTAAGGTTCTTCGTCAGATGGGTATTACACAATTATAAGAACAAGCAATTGTTAGCGGCATTTAACCCAATGGGTCAAAGAGAGAACTGCTAGATAGGCTCTACACTGCAAAATCAGCAGAGGAGTCTAAGGAACTTGCCCGTGTACATGGAGGTTTGTATAAGGCCTGTTCAATTCAAAAGTTTAATTCATGTAAGCTCTTCAAACCTTGTATAAAAATAAAAATAAAAAGGTACTTTCTCTTTAAAGCCAGTAAATAACTTAAGACCTATGTTACTAAACCCAGTTCTCTTTTCTTGATTTCAGACAAAACCCTCCTCTAGAACTCTCCTACTACTGCTTTGAACCCCTTTAAATTGGCTTGAACTAAAAATTCATCCATATCCACCAAATGGATTTATCAAGAGTAAAAAGGGCCTTCTCTATTCTCTCTGTGTCCCTATATTTGATCACAATTTTTGGTGTTTTTGTATCGTCCACTGCTGCTGCAGATTACACTAAATTAGTTTTCAAAGGTTGTGCAAAGCAAACATTCCAAGACCCATCTGGAATATATTCTCAAAACGTTAAAAACCTCTTGCAATCTTTAGTTTCACAATCATCATAAAAGAGTTTCTCTTCAACAACTTTTAGAGATGGTCAAAATGGCATTACAGGGCTATACCAATACAGAGGTGATCTTACAACAGCTCAGTGTTACACCTGTGTAAGCAAAATCCCAAAAATGGTCAATAAATTTTTTGGGGAAGGGATAACAGTAAGGGTTCAGTTAAGTGGATGCTATCTTAGTTATGAAATTGTTGGGTTCAAGCAACCTTCTGAAACTGAGTTGTTATACAAGGTTTGCGGGTCAACTCAAGGTAGTAGAACTGGGTTTGAAGAGATTATCGATAAAAGTTTAAACTGAGTTGTTATACATAGTTAATCGGACATTGACTATGGGTGTTGAGACAGGTTACCGATGAACTTCTTGTTGGTTGCCTTTTTATTTTTTATTTTTGCTTTAGGAGTTAATGGTGATGAAGGCCACACCCACTTATTGTTGCTGCTTCTATTGTGAAGAAGAGGATAGCTTTTCATGGATGAGTGTGTGAAGAAAAGGGTATGGTAGAGAGGAAGGTGATTGTTTATGGAGTTAAATGATATTTTTCTTCTAAAATAATTTATAATTTTTAAATGAGGTGGCATCACTGACGTGACAACTTTGTTAAGTAGGATTGCTTGCATGTCGAATATTGTAAGAATATTCCTCGTCCGGTTGCCACCTGGACACACAACCACCAGGTGACTGGCCAATGATACTTAAATTGAAGTTTGGTACCTAATATGAAACCAATTAAAGTTTAGTACCCAAAATGAAATAAGTGTAAAGTTGGGTGACCTCCCAAATAATTAACCCGAGGAATGAGCTACATTGCCTTCTTAAAATGGATATGGTACATGCTTATGCTAATCCCAGTGGACAGTAACATCTCAATTGCCATTTCATTTTTTTTTTTTTGAAGTTGATCTATTTCTTTTCCAATTTAATCTCTTTTTAAGTTTTGAGGTCAATGGGATCCATAACCTCAACTCTCTTGTATCATTAAAGACAAGTTATTGTGGAGGTCTGGAGTCGTAATCTGATAATGACTTCCGAGAGGTACACTTTTATTTCTAGGGTTAACTATTTCGGTGGTCATCGAACTTTACACTTATTTCGTTTTGAGTACTAAACTTTAATTGGTTTTAAAGAGGTAACTCAACTTTAATTTTGTTACATCCGGTGGTCACTTGGTGGCTTTTTGTCTACGTGGCAACCGGAAATATAATATTTATGGAATATTTGCCACGTCATCTATACCCACTCATCACTTTCTTGTCCTGTCATGATCCTAGTCACTTGATGGGACTTACATATACATTTACCCTCAAAATTTTAACTTTTCCAAATTTTTCCCAATTTCTTCTCTCAATATGGGTCCACCTTAGCATTGCTATTACCCTCCACATTAACTCCACTTTTCTTCTCCTCGCCCTCACCCTCCACCGTCCCTATATTTTTGCACACAATGACAACCTGCCTCTTCTCATTCACATTACTAGTGCCACCATCTAAATTGCTAGAATTTTTTTGAGGTCTACCAGGCTTCCTCTTATTAGAATAGTAACAGCTGCCATCTCCATCTTCTCCCCCTCATAAACAACAATGGCACTCATCTCCTTACTCACATTCATAATATTACCATTATTACCATCAAAATTGCTCTAATTCTTCTGCGGTCTGCTTCGCTTTCTCTTTTGAGCTGTAAAATCAATAACAACAGTTGCAACTGCTTACCTTATTCCATCTCCATAATCAGTAATAGTTAAACCCTACAATGCTTCGGACAATTCGCTATGCTGAATAGGAACAGAAATTAGGTTAACATTATCACCATAACAATTCTCCTTCACATTATCGTCGATTGAGAATTAGAGCCAAACAGAGGCCTGATAAGGTGAAGAATCTGAGAACTTTCCTCATCTTGTGCAAGTTCAAGAGATTTCTGAGTTATAATAGATGGAGGAGGATGAGAAAAATGCAAGTTATTGTTATGAGGAGCTAAACATAGGTAAGAGAAAGTCTGTTTCCAGCTACCAATGGATTTGTTAAAGACAGAGCGCTCTCTCTTGAGAGTGGCAGCATTAGGTTCGTGGTGATTGGAGGAGGATGAGAAGAAAGAGGAGCAGTGAGAGAGGAAGAGCAGTTCGGACTGAGAGAGAAGGCAGAGGTTTACTAGCAAAAGGGATGTCTATACAAAGGTTGTGGTAGTTGGCTGTGAGTTATTGAGTACTGTCCATTAGAGCTGAATTTGTAGATGCAGCGAGAGGTGAAAGAGAGGAGAAGAAATTGGGAAAAATTGGGAAAGTTAAAGGGTTAATTATATGTATGGGTCCCACCAAGTGACTAGGATCATGACTGGATAAGTAAGTGATGAGTGGGTATAGATGATGTGGTGAATATTCCATGAATATTCTATTTCCGACTGCCACGTAGATAAAAAACCACCAGGTGACCACCGGATGCAACAAAATTAAAGTTGGGTTATCTCTATGAAACCAATTAAAATTTAGTACCCAAAATGAAATAAGTGTAAAGTTCGGTGACCATCGAAATATTTAACCCTTTATTTTTATCTATATGATTGTTCTTAGGTTTCTATTTCATTGTCATACCTAAGTGAGTTTAAAATATAATGCTCCTATTGCTTTGTTCAAACTTCAATTGATTGTGTGAATATGAATATGAAAAATTGTATATCATATAATTTTGTCAAACCAAGAGTACTGAAGAAATTTTATCAATAACATTGCTGCATTTTTTCATGTGTGACCAGGAAGGTTACTGATTAAATTTGTCTCTGTAGCTAGCTAAACATCAACAATGGCAGGATTTAACTCCTGCAGTTTAATTTTTTTTTGTATATAGTTTTATTCTTCCCACCCACCCCACTGCCTCTTTGTTATGTTATAATGTTCATTTTCCTTCTAACTAGCAATTGCTGAAGCTGATTAAGAATTTGGTATTCTTATAGAAATAAATTCTTTTTTTTTAAGGAAGAATGAATCCTTTTGCATAATCATATGAAGGAAGAATGAATCCTTTTGCATAGTCATATGAAACTATTGACTGGTCAATTCTTTCTCACTTATTTAGCATATTGGCTATCTGTAGTGTAACAGTATTGCCTGTGAGCAAGTATGCACGTGGCTCTGGTGCTTTTCTTGGACTCTACGCAAACCTGAGATACCAACTATTATGCGGAATGGATAGAGCATTGTTTAGCTATTTTGATGTTATTGGAGTTGCAGTGTTTTTCAGCACAACTTTGACGTTTGTATTTTCCTGCTTAAAGCAATATACATGAATATGAAACTGCAAAGATCTTGTGGTAGAAATTTTAATAGAATTGGCTTGCTTCTCAAATGGCTTAAAGTGTTTGGATTTCTTTGAGTCATTTGGGCTTGTATGCCCATTATTATGGTCTTCATCTTTATCTAACCAAAGGGAAAAAGGAAAATGCAACGAGAGAAATATTGGTCTTCTTTTTTTCAGAATGTTATCTTGATCAATATTCCTTGGAGGTCATGCTTTTTCTTTGAAAACTTAAGTGTTTCTTGGCACAAAATATTTAGATTACTTCAATCTAAAACTTTGTACATTCTGAGATACAATCAATATGGTGGCTTTGATCTTTTTCCCCGTATTGCTTTTTCTGTAATATTGTAAAAATTAAAATAGATATTTCATCTAACTTCTTAATAACTATATTACATGAATTACACTCTTCATATCTTGCAATGTCTTACCAAATAAAACTTCATATACATTTTCAAGGATGACAATATTCAAAAGGAACCACAAAGCTCAAACGAGGATCTCCAACAATCCATGGGAAGGAAAAAAAAGGCCATGAGAAAAGTCCTGCAAATAATAATTGATGACAGCGAATAAGATAGTGAAGACCCATACTTATATGACTATGCTATCTCTAATATAAGACTGCTCAAAATTACCTATCTTTAATATAATACTACTCAAAATTATCTTATGTCATTATCATTATTTATTTATTTTTTATAAAACTTTTATATTTCCCACTAAGAATGCATGATGTAAAACACACATGGAAATCATTTCAAGAAACAAAAGTTTAATGCAAAGCCCTACTCATTGGAAATCCATTTGCCATTTAAAAATTTGGTACATATGATGCAACAACAAAATAACCACATAAAATTTATCTAACAAAATATCAAGTTATAACAAATAAAACTATTATAACAAATGCTCTGAAAATATTTACAAACACTTTTATATTTCAACTACCAAAATAAAAATAAAAAACTTCAATTAATTGAAACACACCAAACTCACCTCGCGCAACGTGCGGGCATTTGACTAGCTGTATTTAAAACAAAAGAACATAGACTGACCTTGCCACTAGAAAAGGGTACCAAAAGAATATCCATTGCAAGGCATTTTCTTCTTTTACCTTCAAGAATCATGCTTGAATCATTTTTGTTTGACGACGTGGAAACCAATTCTTTATGTTCGGGCATTTGCAAATATCGCTTCCTGAATATAAACTTGTTAAACTTGGAAAATTCTCAACACTGACAGATTTCAATGAAGGGAATATGGTTCCATCCCAAACAGCTTCCTCTTCTTCTTCACTTGTGTTTCCTCTTTCTTCACTGATATTTCCTCTTCACTGATACCAAATTTCATCAAATTAAAAAAAAAGACCAAAATGTTTAACTGACATTCAATCAAACACATTATAAGAAAGATTGATGAGCACATGCAATTTCCTTAATACATATGTTTTTATGGTGTCATTAAGGTTGCCTTCCCAAGCCCATTCCCCATAGGACACTTGTACGTGCTGTAGCTTTGGTGAGCTTGAGGATCCATCACAGAAAGTCCTTATATCGTCACAATAATAAATAGTTACTGCTTCTAGAGATGGGAAATCGAAGGTGCAACTAGCCGAGCAGAAGCTTGTAAGGCTCTCTAAAAATTTAAGTTCCAAAGTCTTCAATTTTTCAAATACAATCTCTTTTGTCGTTCCATCTTGTTCATCTGCTATTACTTCCGTGAACATTCTGCAGTGTGAGATCTTCAATTCTGTAAGTTGCACTATACTTTTGGCTGCTGATAATGTTACCAAATGTGACAATCGATTATAAGAATCAACTTTTAGAGTTGTTAGGTTTTGGAAAGATACAAAGGATGGTGTTAAATTGATCAACATGTGACAAGACTCTATGTTCAGGGTTTCAAGATATTCAAGAACGTCCAATCGGGAGTTATGCTGTAACATCCGTGTCCCAGAACCGGATTACTGTTCGTTTATGACAATTAAGAATATTATTACTTCAGTTAATTAATGATGATAATTGGCGTTAATTAGTAGTATTTAGAGATGAATTATTTTATTAGTTATTATTTGAGTTAATATTATTGTTGGTAATTGGAGTTTAGTTATTTTTGAATATAATGAGAAGGATGTAATTAAAAGGGGAGAAAAAACTAAAGTGTAACAAATAGAAGTGTTTGGAGTTGAGAAGGAAGAAAGAAAAGATGAAGGACCAAAGGAAGAAGAAGGGAGTGGTTGGGGATGAACAGTAAAAGGTATGGTGATGGAGGAAGAGAAGAGAGGGAAGGAAGGAGAGAGGATGGCAGAAGTAAAAGAAGTGAAGGAGAGAAAGAGGAGAGGTGATCTGGAGCAAGAGGAATCCGAATCCATTGAGCTAAGGACAATTCAGCTGGAGAAAATTGTGAGTGGAAGATTTAATTTAAGTTTTTGTGTTTGTTTTTGTTTAAGCTCCAATTCTGGAAAATTTGGTATTTTGATGCATGAATTCATATATTTAGGCTTGTTTTGATGTTTTTAAGTTGCCTATAAGCCTTACTTTAATTTACAACTCGTGTATGAACTGCTGGTATGCCTGAAATTATGTTAAAATTGAATTTTGGATGAAATTGCTGCTGATGTCGAACTGACCCAGATGGCGGCGCCTCTGCCATGGTGGGCGGCATCTCCGCGACGCTGGGTGGCGCCTTCGCCCGCGATGACGACGTCTTCACGATGGAAAGTCGGGACGCCTCTGAAATGGTGAGAGGGCGGCGCCTCCGTGACGCGCAGTCGGTGCCTCTACATGGGAAGTCGGAGCCTCTGCACTGTGCTCGCACCTCTGTGAACAGTAAAATGTCCGATTTTGACTGTTTATGCTTGTTTAAAGTGCATCGACGAATCGAATCGTATAATGATGTTCGGGAGCCGTAAAACCTCGAGAACGAGAGTTAATTCTTCAGTCTCGATAATTTTGATTTGAATGTTAATTAACGCGTATTAACGAATAAAAGATACCCAAATTACTGTATTGAGAAGTCTCAGAAAAAGGGACTAAATCTTTATGAACAGCTGATAATAGTAATGTAATGATATATGAGAGTATATATGTATATGTATATGGGATGAGTTGGGATGTTGAGCTGGCCACTCGTTGATAACTGTCTTTGGGACAACGCAGAGATCTAGAGGTGCCTTTGGGGCAGATCCTTGTGGTTTATATGTATGCATACGATGATATTGAAATGAAAATGTGTTTTGGCTAGTGTAAGCCATGGAAAGAAAGATGAAATGTTATGTGAGGATGAGAGATGTTGTATATTATTAT
>CATIWO010383751.1:0-12924 GCA_949673435.1 Macaranga tanarius
AAATATATATTATTTCATTATGGCATTTGTTTGGTTGAATATCTTGTTTAATAAACATAAACCCTATTTTAAATATATAAATATAACAAAAATATTTTATTTTTTACTTAATACATTTAGATAATTAGATCTAACAATTTATTGCAAAAGGTTTCATCTTTCCGAAGACAAATTTTAATGTTATTACGTTTTTATGATTTTTGTGGTTTTCTGTGATGATGTTGTTGTTCTGCCACTTTGGAATTTTTTTTTAATTTATAAAATAAAACCTTAATATATTTTTTATTTCTTATTTAGTTATTTTAATTGATTTGTGAATTGTGATCCTTTAGCGGTTGATTTTTTAAAATTTTGTAAAAAATAATTCTTATTTTTTATTTTTCGAATGATTTTGTGAATTGTGATGTTGTTTTTATATATATGGGTATGCGATGTTGTTCTGCCAGTTTGGATTTTATATTACTTTTTTAAATAAATCCTTTATATATTTTTAGCCTTTTATTTCAATTAATTTGTCATCTTCTAATTCTGTGACTCACTGACTGTGATCTTCCTCTTCTGTGAGTTTGAATTTTTTTGACAATTTTGTGAGATTGTTCTTCATCCGGGCCTGTCTATGT
Source organism: Macaranga tanarius (assembly GCA_949673435.1). NCBI lineage: Eukaryota > Viridiplantae > Streptophyta > Magnoliopsida > Malpighiales > Euphorbiaceae > Macaranga > Macaranga tanarius. Next base: position 621 of record CATIWO010383751.1, read on the forward strand.
TGACTGTGATCTGAAGTTTTTTTCTTGACTCTGTGATCTTCTTATTTATCTGTTTTATGTGATGTTATGTGACTTTCAATTTTGTTTTAAAAAAATTTTAAATAAGAACATATTTTTTATAAATACATCCTGACTGTGAATCTGTGGTCTTTTTCTCATGTGACATTGTGACTCTGTGACTCTTTTGCCTTGTGTGTCTGTGAATCTGTGATTCTCTGAATCTGTTACGGTGGAAGCAATGAGCCAATGAATACCTCATTCCTTTGATTCTGACTTAGTGATTGTCTGAATCTCAAACTGGTGGAAGCTTCTATTTGTCACTGTTTCTGTGGCTAAATCTTTATAAAAGTTGTATTTTTTGAATCAGGTATTAAAATGTGTTCTTTATATTGATTTTCTGAATATCATCTGAACTCTGATTCAGATATTGTATGTTGCTGACTGCGTTATTTGCTTATTGGTTTGCAGATAGCTACTACGACTGGAAAAAATGTTAGTGGTAGCAGTGATGTTCTTCTAAATGAGGTGAAAGCCCAGAAAGAAACACAGACCAAAGACCAAACACAGAAAGAATCTGTGGACAAGCCTGAAACTGAAAAGAAGAGAAAAGGGACTGAATTGAGATCTCGTGTCTGGGAGCACTTTGAGCAAATCAAAGATGACAAAGGAAATGTGGTAAGAGCTAAATGCTTGTATTATGCCAAAATTTTTGCTTGTGTACCTAAAAGACATGGAACTTCTACCATAAGAAATCACATGCTTTCTTGTATGAAAAACCCACATAGCAAAGATAATAAACAAGCTTTATTAATATTTAAACCTGACAATGCATCATCTGATTCTGTGGGGGCTATTGCTACTTGGAAATTTAATCAGGAAGCTATTAGAAAGGTACTCTGTAATTTATTGATACATGATGAACTTCCTTTTAAATTTGTGGAGGGAGAGAGTTTTAAAAATTTTATGACAATTACATGTCCTAGATTTAAGGTGCCATCTAGATAGACTGTAACTAGGGACTGCTTTAATTTATACTTAGTAGAGAGGCAAAAGTTAAAAAATTTTATTAGATCCTATAGTCAAAGAGTCAGTTTGACAACTGACTCATGGACTTCAATTCAAAGAATTAATTATATGTGCATAACAGCACATTTCATAGATGATAAATGGAAGCTCCACAAGAGAATTTTATCATTTGTGCCTGTTACCTCACACAGGGTTGAATATATTACTAAGGCATTGGAAATGTGTTTGCTGGAATGGGGTATTCAGAATATTTTCACTATCACAGTTGATAATGCATTATCAAATGACACTGCATTGACATATTTTAAAAAGAAATTGATGAGTTGGGATGGAAGCACAATCAAAAATAAGTATGTATATATGAGATTCATTGCACAAATTCTGAACTTGATTATAAATGATGGGTTAAAATATATGTTTGTTTTTATAAAAAGAGTAAGAGACGTTGTTAGGTACATCAAAAATTCACCTATTAGGCTTAGGAAGTTCAAAGAGTATAGTGAGCTGGTTAGGGTAGACACTAAGTGTTCATTATCCCTTGATGTGCCCACTAAGTGGAATTCCACCTACTTGATGTTAAAAACTGCTTGCATGTATGAAAATTTTTTGAGAAATTTGAAGAACAAGAACTTGCATATAGGTCAGATTTGGGTGAAGTTCCTGATTTCTATGATTGGCAGGCTGTGAACAAAATGGTTGTGTTGTTACAGAATATTTATGATATGACCATGAGAATTTTTGGTTCTCATTATATGACTGCCAATTCATTTTTTAATAAAATATCTGATCTGCATTGCATGTTAGATGAATGGAATTGTTGTGATGATAATTCTGTTTTGTTGATGGCAATGAAAATGAAAGATAAGTTTGATAAGTATTGGGAGGATCTTGAAAAAATTAATTTCATCATTTTCTTTGCTAACATACTGGATCCAACAAATAAGTTGGAATACATGGAATTTTCCTTGGTTCAGATTTTTTGTCAAATTAGGGGAGGCAGCTTCTTTGCTTCAGTCAAATATGCTTTAACTAAAATTTATTTAGATTATGCTGCATCCTATAAATTTGTTAATATTGGTGGAAGTCAGTAACAAAGTAGTCTCTCTGTTGAAATAACTAAATCCCAATCTGATAGTACTCTTTCAAGTGCAAAACCAATTTCGGTATTGAAAGCGAAGTTCAAGAAGCATAAGATGGAGACTGGTATTGGTGGAAGTAAAAGATCTGAATTAGAAATATATCTTAGTGAGTAAATTATTGAGGATGAATGGACATTTGATGTTTTGAGGTGGTGGAAGCTGAATTCTGAGAGATTCCCAATCCTCTCTAGATTAGCCCATGATGTGTTGGCTGTCCCAATCTCCACAGTTGCTTCTGAAACAGCTTTTAGCACAAGTGGAAGAGTACTTGATGTATTTCAAAGTTCATTGACTCCTAAAATGGTGGAAGCTTTAATTTGTACCCAAGATTGGATCAGATTGGCTTCAAAGCCTATTTCAGTTGAAGAGGCTATTGAGGATCTTGAAAACTTTGAAAATGGTAATATTTATCTGTTTATTATTTATGTATCAGTTCATTTTTTTTTTGTTTTTTGACTTCAAGGATTCTTAATCTACTTTTTCTTTTGGCAGATTTACCCTCAATTGGTCTTGGTCCACCCTCACTTGCTTACTGATCAAAGCTCTAACAAGTAACAATTGCAGTAAATAAGCATTTCATTCATTCATTCATTCTTTGCATATTGCTCTCTTCTGATTTATTTTTTAATGGTTGCCGGCCGCCTGCTTGTTGTTAGTTATTCACATGTGACCAACCAATTGCATCAACTGTTTGTGTTGCATTAGCAACATTCAGCTATGTGCCTATTTTTTATTGTGGTGCTTGTGTTGCTTTTCTGTGACCAAACAGCTTGTTTGCATTGTGTTGATGTTGCAATGATATAATTTGGCTATGATGAAGCTTCTATCTCTATGATTCTGAGTTATATACAGGAATTTATTTGGCTTTCTTTGGTGACATTATTTTTGAAATGTTGCCAGAAATTCAGTTATGCTCCTTATATGACTTGAATGCACCTTCCTGAGCCTTTTAATTTACTATTTCTTTATTTTAAAATCTTCTTTATTTCTTGTGCTAATGATGCTTGAAAATTGCAGCAAACTTGTGACTGTTATTGCAGAATATTATTGTTGACTTATTTGTGCCACACCATACTGCTTGGCTACCTTTTTCAATGTCTTTCCATTACTTGTGAACCTATACTGATTTTTCAGGGAGTATACAATTGATTCTTTGCATTTTGTGTCTTATCTTCTCTCATTTAAGGCTGTGATGATGCTTCCACCTATTTCTATCTGAATTAGGAAAGGATTGGATGTTTCATTTCCTAGGTTTGGTGGCATTTTTTTAAATGCTACTACCAAGAACTGAATCAACCTCCTTTCTATAATGATTTTAATTTTTAAACCTGAGCCTCAAAATGAATTTTTTTTTTATCGTCCAATGTTTATATTACAAACTAATATTTTTTCATTTCACTTGCAGGTTTATTTTTGTTGTGTTCTAGTTATACAACTGATGGATGCTTTCTTTTTTTGGCTATCTGATGTATGAGATACATCATACATATATATTTTGGTGCATATTTTGTAAACATTAGTATTTTTAGGCTTTTTTTATATATGTACATTTGTATGCCTCTAGCCTTTAATTTTTTTGGGCTATGGCCATTTTATTTGTAGGCCACTGAGCCTTAATTTTTGTAGGCTTTGGGCCAAATATCATTGGTGGACCTTTGTCTTTCCAAAAAAATATATTAATCCTGAATATAGTTAACTTTATTTTTTTTGGGACTATTTTTTTATAGCCCAATTTAATATGTCCAATAACAAGTCTAACCCATCAACCCGAGCCAAACAACCCGTAATATATACCCAACCCGAACCGTCGGTTTAGTTTATATTTTATTGTGGTTCGGTTGCTCATTCCTTCAACCGTTAACCGCTCGGATTAAGTCTTCTATCACTCAAACCGCCCCGAACCGCCCGTTGCACAGCCCTAGCTCTAACCGAGCAACAAAAGCATTTGCTTGCAAGAAATCGTTATCAGAATTCTATGGTGCATTTATTTTATTTATTTCTTTGAGAGGTATCATCATAAGCAACGTCATTTGGCACCAATATATAATCTTGATACCAATATATAATCTTGATAGTGCTAAGAAGTAATATATATAGAGAGAAGGAATTAACCATGTCTTAACATGCGACTCTCTATACTTCTAACATATCAACTCTTTTTTTTTAATACATATTGCACTATTTCTTCCTTCACTCCTTGCATTCTCTCCTCATTTTTTTTTAAAATATTTTCTTAAATGCTCGTATCCTTTTAGTTTTTAATGGGTTTTCATTATAAGACTTTGAAAAACCACATTATTGCTTTAAATTGGTATAATCAAAACTAACAATAATTTATATTTGAAATTGTCATTCTTTTCTCTCCTCTCATTATAATTTATATATAGCAACACCTTTTTCTCCTTTTATTCTTTGTCCACACAAATTCAAATAATTCATTATTGGCAACTCTCATAAATAGTTGTTTGTTTTTGTAAGTTTTTTATTCTTTATTCTACCTAATCGCTTCTCCAATTTGGTTGTATCTTTTCTCTTTTTTCAATAGGTAACTAGAATTTAATCTAAATAAATTAGAGGTTTTTTTTCTTTATCACTAATTCAAATGGTTCATGCAATTTAGAAAATTTAAAGTGTTTTTGTGTCTATGTTTTTAACTCTTATGATAAACTTGTTCATAATTTTTATTTCCAATTTCATTATCTCATTTATTATTTGCAAATACGTGGTTTAGGATAGTTTAATACATCATATTCGTTCTTTATTCTCTTTTTCCATTCTTTTTCTCCTTCTTTATATGCATATGTATAATTACCTTTATAATTTGTATTTAAATCAATTCATATCTCTCACGACCTATTTGATATATGATTTCAAAGGACAATTATGTAGTAAAAGATGATTGATAGATATTAGCTCTCTTTACAGTTAATCATCAAAGATTATTTAGCTCTTTTTCATCTTTAAAGTGCTAATATTAAAGTCATGAAATAATTGTTTTTATTTTATTCAGATTTCTACCACCAAGTTAACTTTACTTTTCAAAATTAACCATTTCATGATAGAAAAATATTGTACAATGAGTTAGAGGTTGTCAAGGGAATGAAGTTGGACAAATATTATATATCCCCTTATTTTATCACGAAAAAAAAAAAAAAAAAAACTAAGAATGTGTAGGCTATTCATGATTTGTTGATAATTTCTTATATTATTTATATGTTGAACTCATTATTTCCTCTCACATTATATGATAGGTCTAATTCTGTCAGGAACTAGAAAATTCTCTTACCTATATATGTATAAATATAATGGTAGGGATGTAGTAGTTTAACGAAATAAAACCTTAAAGATATTTAAGTTATTATTAAAACCACAAGGATCCAGTAATATAATAGGTCAAACCTCAAGAATGTGATAGTAATTAACCCTACAAAATATTCTATTAGGAGATTCTTATTTGTTCCGAGTGAGTATTTTAGCATAGGAAAATCAAAACAAAAATTACGGTATGGTAGCTTACATCTAGGGACACAGTACACGATAATATATTGCATTCATTAGTCGCGTGTAGTTATGTGTGTGCATGTGTTAAATATTACAATAGGATATCTATATATTATGTGCAGATACAGTATGGAAAATCTCTATAACATGAAGAGATCACTAAAGTTATGCTATAATTATATTAACATCTCTCTACCCCCTTCAAACTTAAGGTAGTAGTATTGATGTCAGCTTGAGTTTGAAAACTAGTTCTTAAAAGTGACCTGTATTTTACTAAAGATATTTCTTGTCTGATTTACTGATAATATTGATAGAAAATTATAGTATTTATAATCAGTATATTGGTGATGAGGCCTTGACCAACTGAGGCACCTGAAACCGTGGCAACACCAAGGAATAATTCTTTGGCAGTTTTCACGGGTAGGACCCATATTTGTGGTGTCCCACACCCATAGTTACGATTAATATACCCTCCTCTTCCGCTAACACTAACAATACAGTCGTGATCCGATGAGGTACTAACAATTACAAATGATACGGTCAAAAAAAATGTAGTACATTCCTCGGAAATAGCAGCAGCAACAAGAATAGAAAATTTAGATTGAGTAACAGTAATAAAAGTAAAAAATTCGTTTTAGAAAAATAGTAATTGGTTAAAAAACATCAAAACTTTAATTTTCTCTATACCGGATCCGAATTTTTCAAAAATAAATGTATGTGAGAATTTTAATAAAATTTTTTTGATAAGGACAAGAATATGGAAAAAGACAAGACAAAAAAATTAGAAATAGATAAAGCAAATCTATTGTACCCAAATTGAAATTTAGTACTCAAAGTGTAATAAATATAAGGTTTGGTGACTAACACTATATTTAACCCAGAATAATAAAAAAATAATAATTCAAACAACGCTAAGCTACCATATTATTAACAGAAAATATACTACTAGAATTGTGTATTTTAGCATAGGAAAATTAAAGAAAAGAAGATTTATGTGATTCGGTATCATAGCAACATCCACAACACAAAGTATACTATTAGAATTGTGTATTTTAGCATAGGAAAATTAGAGAAGAGAAGATTTATGTGATTCGGTATCATAGTCAACATCCATAACACAGTATAATATTACATTTTATTCATTATTTGTGTGGAGTTATTTATGTGTATCAAATATCATAACAAAGATACCTATTTAATAGAACTACAATAGAACAATATAAAAAGAGTCTTTATAATGGGAAGAGATATATCAGTATAGTTATGCAATAATTATATTAAAAAAGCTTGGTTCATAGCTAATCACCATTTGATTCTGAAGGAGTGGCAAGCCTATGGCGAACCAGCCGCCGAAATTAATATATCTATAAAATGGAAAAAACCATACCCAATAATTTGATTTTATTAAAATATTATTAGCTCATTTCATATCAGCCCATTTCATATTGATTCACATGGCAGGCCATGCCCGACAAAAGTTACGGTTTATGCCATATTCGATGATCCATTAAATGAATTGCCCTACCTTCATTTCGCAGGAGAAGCATGAGATCCCAAGCGTTTAAAGCTGGTTTCGGAAAGAACCTTAATATTGTTTTTGAATGTGATATGCGATTTATATTTTGAAATGAAAATTCAAATTAAACTCGATTAATTAAATTTACCAATACTTTCAAATCAAATTTAATATGTGTTGAATCAACAAATATCCATTAATTGATTATAGTTTGATAATTTATTTAAAATTAAAAAGCTGATGTTAGTTTTAATTTGTGACATGACAAGTTTGATTTGTATAGGTATTGTCCATCTTACTTTGAATTTGATCAAAATTTGGCCATCATATAAATATGCCTTACGAAAAAAGAGAGCTCTGGGACTTAAATCTCTCGATTTTAAACAATATGAGATTATGCATGGCATCGTCAGAGTCTTCTAGATGAACTTGTTTCGCAAATGGCACCCACTAATAATGTTATTTCATATTTGTTATATAACAGGTTCGGTTAATTTGTAAAAAAAAATTGTGTTTTAATTAGATTTGAGCCACAAGCTAAATAATTTTACAATTCATAAAAAAAGACAGTTCATGGAGAGAGAGAGAGATAGCAGTCTGAGTTTATAAGGACTCAAAGTTCTTCTCTCCTAACCCAAGTGGAATAGTGGCATTACCTGGAAAATTCTTAATTTTTTTTCGGTGGAGCGAATTGATATCTTGTTTGTTAAGAAATAGTGTTGGTTCATATGTGTGTGTATATATATATATGTAAGAAAAGAATAGTGTGTTGGTTGTTAATTTTAGAATTATGACGTGTAAATGCTAGTTTCAACTCCCACTTAACCGAGAAATTATATAATGGTCATGTTCCATTGATGAGTTGGAATATCAAATCAGTAATATCATACCATTAAGAGTTCACCCATATGCTATTTAAATTTTAGTTTTATCATATTAATTAAATATTAAATTTTGATTGGTTTGACCTTTCATATCATCATAGACCAAGATCACTATAAAATATTAAAATGTCTTCGCTCAAGCTGCCTCGCTAGAAAGTAGAAACAAGTTATCCTTCTAGTATTGGTCGCATCCAAGTAGACTTGGTCAAAGTCAGCCACCATAGAGCTAGGTCGAAGCATACGTACTTTTTTGGTGCACACAGTGTGCAACGATGTATTGAAATGAGAGGATTGCGGCTTCCGTGATCTAACATGTGAGCGTTAAAAGGCTGAAATTTGGTTACTAATTAGAGAATGCAGACATTGGGAATTTGGCAAGAAGAGAGAGTGATTTTATGAATACATTAACTATTTCTAAAATGAGTTCAATGATACTATCTGTAGAATTATATATAATTGTAGTTTTTGGAATTCAAATTTTAGCAAATATATATGACGGTGTTTATATGAACTCTTAATATGAAAGGAAGAATAACTTTGGATGCTTTGCCTGTGCGTTGTTGAACCAGAAATATAGATGACTGAAAGTAAAATGGATAAGAGGGACGATCAATAGAACACTACATTGCAATTTGTGTGCTGGAGATGCTTTTCACAAGTTGTTCAAGAGAGACTTGATTAGCATTGAGAGTCAACACAATAAAGAAATCCATAATCCTAGGGTTGTAAACGAGACAAGTAGCTCGTAAACTACTTGAAGTTCAACTCGATAAAAACTTATTCGAATTCGTATATTAAAATTTGTTTAATAAATAAATAGAGTTCAAATTATACAAAATTCACCTTGAAAATCTTATGAAAAATACTCAAATAAAAAGCTAATTAATTAAGCTGCAAATTCAGCATTCAAGTTTCATTTCACATCTGTCGTTCCGTAATACTTGATGCCTTAGTCATAAAATGATTCATCCGAAAATTATTGGACAATATATATAATATGAAGCATGCAAATGATTTAGAGTCTGCCACCTAGGATTTATTTGCCATTTTTCATATTATTGTTGGCTGTAATTTATGTCTATTGGAAGGGGAAATTACATCTTTTGTTTTAGGGTTATTTATAAAAAATTTGCATCAACTTTAGCACTTTTAACAATTTAAACATGAACTTTCAATTTTAGCAATTTTATGCACAAACTTTTTTATTTTTGCAATTCTATGCACTGGTTGAAAATCCGGTGAAATATTACTGACGTGGCTACCGGAAAATCTGAGTTAGTCCATGTATGTGCCACTTTAAAATACATTTTTCAAAAATTTAAGAACTTAAATATAAAATTTTAAGAAATTACTATTTATTATTAATTTAATTAAATAAAATTTAAAATTTAAAATTTAAACTACTTAAATTATTTTATAAATAATAATTTAACTCAAAGTAATAAAATAAGTATCCATTTGCATGTAACAATTGAAATAAAATAATAATTAACAAAATTAATAATTTTTAATTAAAAAATTTAATTTTCAACTATCATTGTTTATATAATCGTTTATATGTATTAATTCAAAATGCATATACTTGAGCATCAATTTGTCAAAAAATTAATAGTTCATGATAAAATTGTAAAAAAATATCAAAGTTTGTGCATTGTTTTGCAAATTATCAAAAAGATACATTTTGACGTGGCGCCTACGTGAACTGACTCAGATTTTTTTCGGTGGCCACGTCATCAAGATTTCACCGAATTTTCAACCGGTGCATAGAATTGCAAAAATAACAAAATTTGTGCATAAAATTGCCAAAATTAAAAGTTCATGATTAAATTTCTAAAAGTGCCAAAGTTCATGCATTTTTTTTATAAATAACCCTTTGTTTTATCGTGAGAGAACTATAAAAAAGAACTCTACTTAGTAGTTATGATCGTGGGTATTAAAAAATATTTCTTATTATGATAATTACAATCATTTAATTAGTTTTTTTAGCATCTAGTTGGAGTGGTCAATTTCTCACCATAATTGTCAAATCGAAATTCGAATCGCATCGTAAGAGTCAATTTACAGTCATAATATTAATCATACATAATCCATATATAAAATATATTTTCATAAAATATTTCTTATAATGTATTATGTGGATTAAATAAAAATAAAATTAAATATTTGAATAGTAATTAATTATTCAATTCAATATAAAAATTATTATTTGTTGTATTATTTGTTAATTGTTACACTATTTGAATAGTAGAAATAGTAATTTTTATTACAAGTAGTGGTAGATATATACATGGTGCAAGCCATATGATGAAAATGTGAAAAACATAAGTCACTAGAGGATAAATTTTTGACTAAGATAGTGGATGAAAATTGTTATAAAAAAAAAAAAAAAGACAGTGGATGAAAAGATAGCTTTATTATCTACAATACATGCACATTGAACAAGAAATGAAGAAAGAAAACAAAGAGAAGGAAGACGAAAAAAAAAAAAAAAAACAGAAGAGAAGAAGAAAGATATAGAAATTACCTACTTTTCAAGTCGGCTACTGATTTGTCTTTAAAGAATACAAAGAATGAGAGGTAAGTTTTCTCTTTTGCTTGTTGTGCAGTGCATATGAAGCTTTGCGTTCTTCTTCTTCTTTCATCTATTTTTTTTCCCAATTTATTTGATGAGTTTTTGGTAAATTGTTGTTTAAATTTTAGTGACATGTGAATCGACTGATTCATTTCAATTTGGACGATTCACCATCATTCTCTTGCGATTCCATCTATATTCCAATTTATTTATGGATATGGCTCGTTTACCATATAAATCGACTCGAATCTTACAAATCGACGCGAATTGTAAGATTCTAATAATATTATTTTCCATCACAAGGGGAAAAGTAAGGGAGTAGGAGGATCAAACCCTGCTCTCTACATTGGATATCTAGACCTTTTATTACTTGAGCAATTTACAAGACACAATAGGTAATTTATTACTAGAAAAAAAGGTTATTGAAGCTTTACTCCATATATCATCTTGCGAAGATTTTATCTTCAGAAACATAAACTTCAAAAGAGTCTAACATTAGTGTATTCATTTATAACTACTGTTATTGCAATTAGATGTACAGTTTATTAACTCATTTGTTCAAAATTAGAATTAAAAGTTTATCTTAATTCCAATAAAAATTTAAAGAAAAGTGAATTATTATATAAGTTTCTGGAGTTAAATATTTGTGAAACAAAAAATTAAGGGCTTGCAAGAATATTTACAATGTGCTGGTGGTGCAATCATTGCAGTTTTCAGCTAGTTTCTTCAAATCTTTTGACTTAGAAATAAAAATGGGAAATGAAAGAATATTACATTAAAAACAAAATGTTTTGTCTTTTCTTTGCTCCGCAGTGAAAGAAGAATGAATTTTTGCAAGAAGTGAAAAGAAATAATTTGCAAGCCTCGGCTCTTCGCAGCTACAAAAGTTTCAGTCCTTACCTACATATCATTCTTGTTTCTTTTCCTGAGTAAACAAAAAACTAAAAACAAAAAACAAAAACAAAACATGCAAAGCCCAGTAAGATTTCCGAGCTGCAGAGGAGTGGCTTTTGAAATCAAACCTCACGCTGATCCATTTGCCCTTTCAGCACCCACCATTACCAATGACGAGCTCAAAGGCAGTGGCAGATTTTGGCTTTCTTGGTTTCAAGGTAGCACTTCCGAAGTGTTCCCTTCTTCTGTTCAGAGGTCTGTGAGTCGAGCCAGCGGCCAAAAAAACGTGCAAAGCCCAGTAAAATTTTCGAGCTGCAGAGGAGTGGCTTTCGAAATCAAACCTCACGCTGATCCATTTGCCCTTTCAGCACCCACCATTATCAATGACGAGCTCAAAGGCAGTGGCAGATTTTGGCTTTCTTGGTTTCAAGGTAGCTCCTCCAAAGCGTTCCCTTCTTCTGTTCAGAGATCTGTCAGTCGAGCCAGCAGCCATTTCTGTGACCTTGATCGCGAAGATGTTGATGAAGAAGATGAGGACGATGATATCAGTTTCCAAAGATTGGAAGAAGGAAAAAACATTGAGGAGATAGTGCCAAAGGCGAATCCAGCTCCTTCGTCTGCTAGTAAGCGCGAGCAGCCATCAAAGGCTGCTAGAAAGCAAGAATCAAGATTGTCAATAATATTGCTTGATCAAGGCTTGTTCACTGTGTACAAGCGGCTTTTTATCGTCAGCTTCACCTTGAACATGATTAGTTTAGTTCTTGCAGCCACT
>CATIWO010383827.1:0-38732 GCA_949673435.1 Macaranga tanarius
GAAGATGAATAACAACAACAACAACACGAACCCAATAAACTAGAAACAGAATCCAAACCGCAAAACGAGAATGAATCAGCAACAACAGCAGAAGCAGAAAGGGAAGAGCTTAATAAAGAGAAAGAGAAAGAAAAGGAAAGAAATGAAATGAAACCATGGGAGCAGCGCGCAGCAGTAATAAGCATACCACGATTCGATTACAAGTTACAACGCACCCTCTTCTCTTCTTCATCGTTCTCACTCTGGCTTCCTCGTTACCTGCTCCATCAGTGAGTGTTTTACGCCTTCTTTCTTTTGTATTTTTTCATTTATTGATTTCAAGTGAAATTGCACGTCTTTTTTCAAGTTCAAGAACATGGGTTTTTGTTTGTTATCAGAGAGGGAAAAAAGTGCCACCAAAGAAGTAATGTCAATTCTTGAAGATGTTTCAACTTTTCTTTACTTTACCTTGCTTGATAAATAAAAGGTTTGAGATCAACTTGGCTGATTATATGTTTTCTTTGGTATGAGTTAGTGTTCTTGAATTGTGTTCCTGTTTGTGCTGATATTTTGGTTCTGAATTCTTATTGCAGTTGTTGGGTCTTGTAATCGTGAGACATCTGAATGTTCAGACATTTGAGCAATGGTTCCCTACCTTCTCGAGGTAACTATATTAAATGACAACTTCCATATATTAAGCTTTTGTTTTTTAGATGTCCGAATGCATCATCAACTTTCAAATTTAGTAATGCAGTAATAATTCAAAAGATACAAAGTTTTTTGCATTGTTTTCGATATGAAGAATTTAGCTCGTGCATCAGCTAATAGTCCGTCCCACGAAGCTTCTTGTCCTTTGCTCATAGTATCAGCTACCTAGAGGACAAGAGCTCAGCCTAAGCTTGACACGATCTTTTGCTTTTTTTTTTTGCTTCTCTAGTGGTGACCTTTTACAGTATCACAGATACCATATCATCTCTTGTGCTATCTACAATAGAAGGTAAAACATGTTAATTTTTGTTACGAAACTTATTTTACCGGTGATAGCATCAATAAAAAAAAAATAAAATCCGAACAGTCAAAAATAGCATTAGATTTTAAACCTTGAAAACATTGTGTAGATTTCAGGTGCTGGGAATATAACCCAGAAACAGAAAATCAATAAATCAAAGCCTAGTAAAGCTCAGAGGCCAATTGTTGTTAAGAAAGATGATTTTGATGACCCTATGGACCTTATGCATCCGATATATATATGTATATATAATCATAATTTCCTTTTTAAAATTAAAATTAAGATGATAAATAAAATTCTATCAAGAGTACAGCGAAAAAAATAATTTTTATAATTTCGCCCTCCTAAATTTGGATGAACTGTTCAAATTGAAATCTTTTTAGACACAAATTAATATAAAAAGTTAATTTTAAAAAAAGAATTGCACATTGAAAACAAGTTCAGGAGACAAATACTTTAATTAACCTTTCTAAATTGGGTGTAAAGAGATTAAGAAATAGACAATTATTTTCTTTTCAAATTATTAGTATTTAGAAATTTTTTTTTTGAAAGACTCAAGTCAAATAAACTATTCATAATAGACTCATATCATTTCACTTTTTATTCAGTTTTTTCCATAAATTTATTCCTTGTACATTTTTTTACATTTTATTTGTAGTTCTATTTCACTCTATTATTTTAATATTATAATAATTTAAATACTTTTTGATAGGAAAAATCTTATTTCCTTTTTTTTTTTCATGTACATAATATATTTTGATCACTTCTATATAAAATTTAATTTTCAGGAAAAAGTTAACCTACTTTTTTATATTACTTGAGATTTAACTCGTAGAGATCCAATTGATCTCATTTAATATAGCTTTTTCTTATGTATATATAAATAAGCGAATTTCGTATTTGGAAAAATTCAACTAATTAAACTTCTAAAATTGGCTAATTAAATTATAGATGGCAAACTAGCTTATAAATAAAATTAATAATATATTAATCTAGAATATATATAATTTATATGTTTTTTATATAAAAATTTTGATTGAAAATTTTTTATGAAATAAAAATTAAAAATTTGTGAAAACATGCTAGAAATTTATATTTATATAACAAATATTCATTTACTGATGAATTAGAGAATAATTCTAATCTATAGTTTGTATCGTTATTTTAATATATATATCACATATTTATCACTTAATTAACAGATTAACCAACTATGAATTTTCTGTGTTTACTAATGACATGATCATAAAGTTAAATCTTAATACTCACTCTTTAAACTATCATAGTTGGCTAGATTGTTAAACCAAGTTTTAATAATTAAAAATAAAAAATAATAATTCATAAGAAATCATTTTGATGCTGTATGAATTATTTACAATATTTTTTAAAAGATATTTACAATAAATTAAATAGAAAGAGAAATTAATTAAAAGAATATAATATGATATCATATAACATACTTATCTTATCTTTTTTTTTTTTTGAAGAAAGCATACTTATCTTTTCACCAACACAAAATGATAACATTTTTTACCATTTAATTTTTTTTTATAAAAAAAAAGTAATGCCTATTATTTTGCCAATATCCAATAATATCTATTATTCCAATAGCGTTAGGGTGCAAAATGCTTTGTCGATATATATATATATATATATATAAAGCATGTAGAAACACATTTTATACATTCAATTTGTGTTATATATATCAGGAGGCAAGTCAGAACAATGAAGTTGCAAATAAATGTAATAGCCTTGGGGCTTGAAGAGGAAACAACTGTTGTAAGATATCGCCTGAAGAATCACATGCATCATTATGCATTTCAAATTCAATGTTACTGCATTAGATATATGTTCTTTTCATGCTTAAGTTTAAATTTAATTGTTGATGCTAAAGTTTAATTCTAATTTTTAATTATGTTGTTTTGCCCATGCACATTTAGTATCACTATTTACTTTTTCTAATTTATTACTTATATTCTAATTTATAATCAATTTGCTATTTTAATGTAGGGATTGATGTAGATGACATTCCTAATTGCTTAAGCACGTCTAGAATACGGCCAGTAGAGTTAACAGATGATACCATCAAAGCTTACAAGCCATTAGCTTGAGAAGGTGAACACATTGCCCGCATAACACGTTCAAAACTAAGGAACAAATTAATACTTTTCAAGCATTAGTAGAATTCCGGTATTTTGAAAACTCCTGAGACTACGCGGAAGAGGCCGTCTTTTGTAGGTTGAAAACCACCCATGAAGTTTGCAGAGACACATGCGGCTCGATCTAGTTCTAATGATGGTTTCAATAAAAAATAAATTCTTTGTTGTAAAATAAGTTTTTTATTTTAATATAAATTCTGTGTTAATGTTTTTAAAATCCTTTAAAGTACTAGTTAATAATAATTATCTTTTTTTTTTTTTTCTTTTGATGGTGTCAGTTCACTGTTTATCATAATGAATATATAAATGTTTAAAAAAAAAAAACACAAAATCAAGGGCTCAATCAAAGGACATTAATTGGGCTTGCCATATGGTATATGCTTGCTTCCGACCCTTTTCAATCAGACCTTGTTTATGGTTTATTGATTGAAAACAGAGTAGAATTGAAAGCACTATAATCTATATCTGTATTAGGGTGTAACTGAGTCCAGTCGACTCGCAAGCTACTCGAGATCGATTCGATTATTATCGAGCTCGAGCTCGAGCTCCTTAATATTTGATTCAATAGGCTCGCGAGTTTAATCGAGTTTGTGCATATTTACCATTTTATTCTTTTATTTTAATTTAATTACGATAATATCTTATCGAATCGAGTCGAGATTAAATATTTTAATATATATTTTAAATTTTAAAAATTTTATATAATTAATCGAGTCGAGTTCGAGTATAAGAATCATTTAATCGAGTCGAACTCAAACTTTAAAAAAACAAACTCGATCGAATTCAAGTAGAGTTCGAGCTTCGAGATTAAGAGTAGAATCAAACTCGAGCTTGGCAGTGTGTCGACTTGACTCGGCTCCATTACACCCCAAATCTATATAGTATAGATTATAACCCGATTATATTTTCTACAGTGCCATGAACAGTTCCAATTTTTTTGGGTGCAGCAGAGGGCATTCAATTTCAGGTCAAAATCTGCATTAGAAGTCACTCATAAAAGATATTTTGATATTTTCTTAGCCCACCAAAACCTATAGGTCTCAAAAACTGGCATGATGATCAAGACTGAGGTAAAATCATAGAGTCCTGAGTCCTGAAGAAGTAATATTATTTTTGGCAAAAGCCAAAGAAAAAGGTCCCTATTGTTTAAATAAACCAACAAAACTCTTTTAGCCTAAAAAAATGCACAAGTTGGAGTTCTAGAGAAGTCCTTGAAGGGGTCGGAGTCAGAGTTCATTAAGACAGCTTGTATGGAAGAAAAAAAAAAAAAAAAAAAACTCATTAAGATATGGGGATAATGTTATTTTCTTTTGCCTTTTCTTCTTTGTCAAAGGCAGAAGAAGAGAAAAGTAATATGGTGAGGGCAATACTGGAGCATGAAGGAAAGAAAGAGATAGAATGGAGAGGGCTGACAAAGATTGTCTAGCATGCATATATACTTTCCTGTGATCAATGCAAGTATATTTTGATGGATGCATTGTGAAAATTCATTCATTTTAATTTTTTTATTTCTTTTATAGCTCAAATCCAGAAAGTGGATTGTAAAATTGGCCTCCACACCCAAAAAGATCGTAAAGAAAAGACTTTTTCAATATGTACGTTATGTCATTTGTTAAGCTTTAAAGAAACGAAAAAGTAGTTTGAAAAGGAACAAAATGAGTAAGAGGTGTGTGTGTAAACACATTTCTGAAGGCCTCAAGTTGTATGTGTGTGGTCAGATCAGAATAAGAAAAGCAAGTATTATTAGTTTGTTGCAAAAAAGAAGGATCTTTCATTGTTCAAACAAAATTTTTTTTTTTTTTTTTCAGAAACAGTTTTCTTATTCTGAAATTTGAGGAGTATAATTAAAAAAAAAAACTCAAGTTTTAACTTTTTTCATCCATTTTTAGTAAAAATTATTATCTTTTAATGAGTGATTTTTTATATACAACTAAAAATGTTGCATATATTAATATATAGGTATATTGGTATAAAAAATTCAAACGTTTGTGGCATTTTATAATTTTATCTCAATTTTTTAATTTTGGCAAAAATATTCCAATTTCATTAATTTTTTGACAATTTTAGCACAATTAGACATTGGTCAAAATCAAACAAAAGATACTGATGTGGTATTCATAAAATGTCAAATTTACTCTTTATATTGTAAAATTTATAAAAGTCTATTTGCACAAAAAATTCAAAATATTGCAACTTTTGGTAATTTTATCCCATATTTAATTTTGAAAAAAATATTTCAATTTAAAATCATTTAATCAAAATTAAATAAAAGGTGTTAATACGATAATTAAAAAATTAAATTTTCATGTAATAAATTTTTAAATTTATGATTAACTATTGTTTTAATAATTTTTTTAAAAAAATTATATATGTGTGTGTGCATGTGTGTGTATTCATATATTTATGTAGTAAATATGATTTTTTTTTTACATTTTAAAGTTAGATATTTTTAACTACTTTCAAATAAATAATTATGAAATAATTAACATTTTAAATTATCTAAAGTAATAATTTTTATATCAAAAATAACTTTAATTTTTAAAATTATTATAATAAAAATTATTGATGAATTTAACAATTTTTCAATAGTAAAATTAATTCTTTTATTAGCATGTCTGAATTTAATTTATTTAATTTTAAATAAATAATTATTTGTATTAATAAATTGAAAAAATTAAAATATTTTATTAAAATTTAAAAATTAGGATAAAATTGACAAAAATTTTGAATGTGTGGATTTTTATACCAATAGAACATTAGAGATTTAGAATATAAAAAGAGTAAATTTGCCATTTTATAAGATGTTACGTTAGCATTTTTATTTAATTTTAACTAAAAGTCTAATTATATTAAAACTGTCAAATATTTATTAAATTGGAATATTATTGCTAAAATTAAAAAGTGGAATAAAAGATAGAAGGTAGTTTAAAGAAGAGTGAATTACTATTTACTCCATGTAGTTTGATATATAACACTACTTGGTTCCTGATATTTGAAAAAATATTTATTCATCCCTGACATTTGCTTTTTTTAACAATAATTAGTCCTTCTATAGGGATGAAGTAGTATAATAAAAAGCAAATGTCAGTGATGAAGTAGTGTAATTTGACAAACCATATAGGTAAATAGGAATTCACTTTTTTAAAGAACATATAAAAAAGTAGGTCCTACTAATTTATTTAGTCAGCAAATAAATGGGCCCATACCTTCGCTTCTTGATGGGCCCACTTATTCTCTTCCACTTCATCAAAACCTAACAGAAGTTATATTCTCCGTTAACATAAGGTCTTGATTGAGCCAAAATTAATTGAAAAAAATAGTTTCTAATGCGAAAAGAATGTGTTTAATGACATTTTTTTTTTTTGAAAATCCTTCCAAAAATATTATATATAAAAATTTATTAATATATATATATTAAATAAGGATTACTCTAACAGTATATATATATATATATATATATATATATATATATATATATATATATATATATATGTAGAAGCCACCAATCATGTGAAACCGCATAGTGTTTACAGCATTGATTGAAGTTAGGCAATTAAGTTTTTGTACATTCTGATTTCTGATTTTAAATAATAATTGAGAGATTTGTTTAAACCCTAATTATTTTATCATGTTTCAACCTTAATCTATCTTTTTTTTTTTTCACCACATGATGCAGATGAGATTGCATATGCTTTCATGGACAAGTTTAAAAAATTACGACAGTGGCAATTTCGTAATTTCAGACAACTTTGGAGTTTCGGATTTTTGCTAATTCAAAGCCCAATTTTATTGAAAACGGGTCAATGATCAAAAGTCATAAGCTTTGCTCGTGATGTCCGTCGCTTTTTGGTCAAATTCCATCGTTTAGGCCTCGAAAAACGTATTTTTATGTTTTTTTGGACTTTTTCATAATTTCTTATTTTTATTAGGATTCTGTTAGGATTTTCTATTTAAAGATTTTTTTCATTTGTTAGGGTTTTCTATTTAATGATTTTTTTTTATTTTTTTGGAAAACAGTTTTTGATGTTTAATTGATTTCTTGATTATCCTAAATTCTATGAATTTTATTGCATATTCCTTGAATTTGAGAATTACAAATTATAGAAGATTGTTAACCGGTATTCGTGCGCGAATCAACTGTTGATAATATTTACCTTGTTCAGACTTCCGCTACGTCACTACATCAATTGTTATAGTTAATCATTGGCTTTTTCATTTACCCAAATTAACATAATCTGGTAAAGTCCCCTTCATCAAGCCATTATATATAGCAATATAGCATATAAGTTTGATGCTCTCAATAATGGTAGTCCAAAGTAGTGATAAACATTCTCATTTTTCTAGTACTTTTATCGGAATAAAATAAAACAAGGTTGAACGAATTAGTCATGTATATATATTTTAATTTGTTGAAATAAATGTATACATGGCTAATCTATTCTCCATATTTGATATTTATATTTTTTGTCACTTGAGTATAGAGATAGTTTTTTTTTTTTTTAAGTATGAGGTATAAATTTATCTTAATCTATAGTGATTCAATTTTTTACTGATTTTAGGAAAATGTCATTAATATGGGGGGTGTCAGTGTGAAAGTCATTAAAATCTTAATATATTTTTATAAACAAAATTTTTTGGCTGGTTCAAACTTCGTCACTGCCAGCACAGAAGAAGCAAGAAAATAGTAGTTGTCTAATTCCTTTTTTGTTACTGCACTATTAGCAGTTCACTATGACATTAGTCACACCATGGCACTATTCCATCTCTCTCCTACTTGGATGAGTCGAGTGATATTAGTCTTGGATTTTTCTGTGGTTCTTATCTTTTAGATTCCACATTTTATGCCAGGGTACCATACTCCAAGAGCAAAGGGACACCCTAACAGTACGTGTACCACAGTTTCTAACGAACCACAGCGAATACATGGTGTTGCATGAAGCATTCCACGATGCATCAGGGTTTGTTGAACAGGTAGCACATTTTGTAATGCGCCCTCCGAAGAAAATAATGACAGACTCTAGGATTCCACATTTTATGCCAGGATAGTACCCAAAAGGTTGAAGGCCGAGCTGCAGTTCGATCTGTGACTGCTGTTTGCTGAATATTAATTTGGTGAAAGTGGAAGGTAGTTGCCAAAAGATTTGATAACAAAACTTATACTTGTTTTGCTTTGGTGGAGGAAAAAGAATAAGAATAAGACACAGATGGAGGGCCTACTAATTGAAGCACATTGGGCTTAAAGTTGGAGGATGCAATGCTTGCCGTATGGTTTTAAAAATGTTATCTGGTATGCTTGATTCCATCCCTTTTAATTGAAACTTATTCTCTTGGAGATTGATTAAAAATAAGAATAGATCATGTTAGGTACATATAGCTTGCAAAGTTTCAACTACTTGTGGCAAGTTGCTGCATATATATATATATATATATATATATGCTACCCCCCCCCCCACAAAAATTTTTAATGCTAAATAGGCACATATACATTTTAAGGCAATTTGAGAAAAAAAATCGTATTTACCCCCTGAAATTTATGAAATCTTATGTTAGCCCCCTTACTTTTACTAAAAATTCATCATAACTTTAATCTATTATAATCTGCCCCCTAAATCATCATTTCTAGTTTCGCCCCTAATACTGGTCAATGGTACAACAAGAGGTAGTTCTTTCTTTTTAAGTCATGTGAAAATTATTATAAATTACTTACAGTAGAATTTTAACTCTTCAGTTCATCTCACAATGCTCTTAAAGGAAAGTGTTTACTATATCACTCATTTGCTGACAGTTTAGATGAAACTAATTAATTTGAAAGAAAACACATTATTGAAATGTAAATTTTACCAATAAACTTTCTTTCTTGGTTTAATTGGCGAAATGATGTTTTGACAAGCAGATGTGCACAACTGCTACTCGGACTAACCCCTGACTGAGGAACACCATGAGGTTAACTCAGAAGAAATTTTTTAATGCCTAATTAGTGACTTCATATTATTTACATGTATATTTGCATTTCTTTATTCATATGCATATTGTCAAATATATCAGTCTCATGGAAATGCATTTAGTGAAATCTGGGTAAAAATCATGAAATTATCTCATGGTAGGGAGTTCTATATATCGAGTTAATTTTAGAGTTCAAAAGATCTTCATGAGTATCTCTATCATAAAAGATTTGAAACAAAAGAGCCACACATTTTTGCACACAAACTTGGCTCAAGAAAGTTCACATTTTTAGAAATTTAGGCAATAACTACATTAATTCAAATGTGATCATTAATATATATATATCCTGTTTTTACTCACAGCATGTGATCATTAATATAAAAAAGAAAAAAAAAAGACCACAATTGAAGCACTACAATATACATTGATATAACAAGAAAAATAAACTACGTATATAATTATATAGCAATTAACTTTACATGTTTATCCAATCACATCTTGTCATGTCTATTGAATGACGGTTTATAATGACTGTGTGATGTGATTACTAACTGAAAACCAAGAAATTAATGATAAACAAATTATGAAGCTATATACAGATACCTGTACATACATAAGATCTAGCAAAACCCTAAAAGGCTCTGAAAAGACAATTAAGTATCTGTTAATGACAAGAATATACTAATTAAAAGGCACACAAACGAAGCATATATACATTATTTTAATAAAACATACATCGCTTATGCTTTGCAATATACATAAAATTGAAGAAAAATAATGAAAATATTCTGATGCTTACATATATATATATATATATATATATATATATGTATGTATGTATGTATGTATGTATATACACACACCTTAATAAGAGCCTGTATTACAATATATATAGTTTATGTGGTGCAAACCATTGGCCGTTCATATATATACTTTAAAAATAGAATCATTAATATTGTGAATTATTATTAAACATGGATAGTAGCAAAACATGCCCATATTCTAAACCACTGCCCAAAAAAAAAATCTGCTGCTAGGGTTTATATTTGTGAGATTCACATGTATAGCTCATCTACATATATATATATATATATATATAGTGAAGATGATTTTTATGTATAATCTAGCATAATGTTAAAAAAAATATACGAGGGTATTAAAAATAAAGGGAAAAGGAATATATATGTATATACGAGAAATTTCATAGAGGGAAGCAGCAGTAGACATTATTAAGCACTGACATCATGCATCTGATGAAAACATTATTGGTATGTATATGTCTTACATTGTTTGTCTTCGAATCTCATATAAAGGTACCGTTACTGTAATGGAGAAATATATATCTCTTCTTTGGACACTCACTAACTCACTCACACATATACAGATAAGACTCCATTTTTCTTGCTCAAAATCACCATGAAAAGCTTATAACATACATAATAAACTATTTCAGTATTAATACCCTATCAAAGAATCAAATCATACTTAGCAAAGGCTGTGGAAATTTCATTAATCTACTCTTAAAGAAATCTACTCTTAAAGAAATTCATAAATTTTGTGCTACAGAAATAGAGAGTTGATATTGTTTCAAAGCTAGCTACATATATATATATATATATATATACACACACACACACACCTTGATATTATAAAGAAAATTAATCAAAAGATAAGATAATATACCTTGGATGTGTGTATATATGGTCTTGTATCTGAGCATGGAAAAGTTTGGTGTAAGGAATGAAGCCTGGTCCGAGATCAGTCTTTGATATGAATT
The DNA here is from genome assembly GCA_949673435.1 of Macaranga tanarius. Lineage (NCBI taxonomy): Eukaryota > Viridiplantae > Streptophyta > Magnoliopsida > Malpighiales > Euphorbiaceae > Macaranga > Macaranga tanarius. The sequence goes on from CATIWO010383827.1 coordinate 10,868, forward strand.
ATCAAGTAATTTCTTTCAAGATCAAAACTAAAAAAAATAAAAGAAATGGAAATAAAAATAAAAATTAAGGACCATGAACAAGATTGAAAATTAATTTTAATTTCAATCTTGAAACCGATTCTTTTCTTAATTCTATCTCTAAAAACACAAGATTGAAGAAGGGGAGGATCTTGAAACCTCTCAAGAAAATCATGCTTCTTCAATCAATCTTTTTTTCTTTTGATGAAACAATAAAACTAAAAACATGGGGAAGGACTCAAGAACAGGAACACCCTTATCATGTTTCACATATATATACATAATTACTACAAAACAAGAAACTATACTAAAGAAAAGAAGACACCATTAAAGGATCTTGGATCAAACTTCATTCCAAACACCCCTTTTCCTTCTTTCAATGACTCCTTCACTCAATGATTCAACAATCAAACACATAAACAAGGCTGCAAAGTACTCAATATCTCAATCTTTTTTTCTCTTGAAAACACACACACATACAAAAGAAAAAAAAACACTCATATAAGGGCATATAAATATATGAAAAGTATAGGGTGAGACAAAGAGAGTGAATGGAAGTAAGAGAAAAGAGGTAAATGTGGAAAAGCACATGATGGACAGGTCATTGTAAGATTAAAATAATGAAAAGTTCAACAATAAATAAATAAATAAAATATTAAAATAGTGAAAAAGGCTGGTAGGTTTTGGAGGGATGATGTTGTCTTCTTCTATTAACAAAAAGAGAGTGGTTTTGGAGGCTTTTACAGGCTATATAAAATAATAATATACATGTCTCAAAAATAAAAATTTTAAAAAAAATATAGCTTTAGCACTGAAAATAACGAGGAATAGAGGACCAATTCAGAAGCATTAGAGAAGAAGAGACATGGTCCTCCACAATATTGCTATTAGTTACTATAATAATAATCTATGGTTATTATTATTCTTATTATTACGGTTTCTCAAGATTCAAGAAAAGAAAGCCTTAACAACAATGAAGATATGTCCATCATTTAAAACAAAAGAAAAAAAAGTGTCACCACCGTCCAACAAAAACATGATATCATCACTTATTGTTTTGTCACTATTTCTAAATTTTGAATCTTAATGGTACTAATGCAGGTTTTCAAAAAAAAAAAAAGAATCTTAATGGTACTAACAAATATATCTAATAATATTTATCATCATGTGGAGGGCATATGATATGATTAAAAAAAAATAATGCTACTTATTTCAAAAAAATTTGTACGCATGATTTATACTATTATTGAATTAATTATAAGTTCGTGAGCATCATATGTATATTTTTAAAAATAAAGATTGAACAAGATGCACATTTTATTGTATATAGTAAACATAAGAGACAGAGAGTCAGAGACACCAAACATGGCAAAAAGTGATGCTATTCAGCAAAGAATCTCAATAGCATATATATATATATATTAAATCAATTAGTCCATAATTCCAGTAGTTTATGTTGATCTTGGAGTGAGGGGTCCATACTATATGGACCACCTTAGCCGTGCATATATTTTAAATATTTTGTGCATCCTTCACATTTTTAATGTATACTTTCTTGATTTTAAAGATGTCTTCAAATTCATCTTGTGATGTGCTGTATTATTTGCCATGGATTCTTGTCCACGACGAAGAGCTTTCTTGTATATGGGAAATTTACCAACTCAATTACACCATTTGGTACATCTTTTCACCCCTAAAGTTTTTATAGTTTGTCAGAAAAGAAAGTTTGTCAGCAAAGAAATGGTCCGATGGTCTTTTTTTTTTTTTTTTTTTTTCTCAAAGAGATGTGAGGTACATGTTTGAACATTGTGAATTCATGATCTTAATCTGTGAAATTAATTTTTACATTATTTAAATTATAAAATTTTATCAATATCTTGACCTGTTAACCTTTTTTTTATTAAAAAAATTATATAATTTGATGTCGTAACAACTTACACATAAAAAATTTAAAATGCTAATAGACATACTATATAGATATAGAGCAATTATATTGACAGTTAATAATCGTGACTCACATAAAAGAAATTAGCAGCAAGATACCCTGCAAAAAAGGAAAAAAAGGGTGAATCTTAGACCTTGCTTGTACAGTAGAAAGTCTGCTATCAGGAAACCAAGTATTTAATGTAATTCCGAAACATGAATATATAGTAACAAAAGGCGACTAGTAGTTCCTCTCTGCTTCAAAGCATTAAGAAAAAGGACTCGGATGCCATGGATTATTGCCAGGTTTCAATAATATTGTTGCATGTATATAAAGAGGCCAAGTATTAATGCAGCTCACTATATTGCTGCTGTGGCTGCCAATTTTCCTCTTAGACGTAGTCTTAGTGTCCTTGTTTAGCTGTTGAGCTAACACACGCAATATATATATACACACCAAAAAGAACACGATTATTTTTACTACCTATAAATGCTGCCTGAGCTTGTTATATATATATATATATATATATATGCTACCACTTAAAAGTTTAAAAAAAGAAAAGAAAAGAAAAGGCTAGTCCATTATTAAATGATTCAATTATATATAGAGAGGTTAGTTTATAGAGGCAAATACTTATACCTCCACCAGCTTCACAGCCACGTTGACCAGCACTCACTATGTGTATGAGATCTACATCCATATGTACCATGGTTTATGTGAAGTCCTGGCTCTCCTCAAATTTACTTGTGAACATTTTTTCTTAAAATTTTATCTTTAAATGCACAGTATTTTATTAAAATCAGATTTAATAGTTTATATCTAATTGTACTCTGTTTCTTGAAATTAAAAATACAAAAAATAAAATTTATTTTTATATTAATGTATTTGTATTAGAAAAAACTGAGATTGGTTAAATTTCACTCAACTGTACACATGTTTGAGATATAGCATATTTGGCATGCTTTGCACATATTTACTGCAAGAAAATAATGACAGAGTCACATAGAATTCCGTTGTAAAAACTGTGACAGAACTGCAACGAAATTGCAATATTGCGACAGCAATTAGCAATGAAAATTATTTGTCTGTATGTTTTATTACTAAATTGATATAGTATTTGACATTTTTTTTATCTAAACCACCGATATTCAATGCTCATTGGAATCTAATTAATGCAGTTCGATTTGAACAGGACTATAATTGTAGTAAAAAATTTCTAGCAACTATAATCACCATGATTCAAACTTAAAACGCTAATTAAACGAGAATAGTCCTATAAGCTGATACCAACATAAAGATCACTACAGTTGCTTGCTAGCTACTAAAACTAGAACCCATTCGTAAAGAAATTTAATTTGCACACAAAACAGCAAGACAACTATTAAACTGGAAGATGTGATAAGTCATAACCCATGACAACTAATTGACACCCAACAAGATCACATCAACACCAAATTATTTTTCCCTACTCCCAAAAACTCCTATTCTTCATGGGGTTATCACATCAGAGAGGATTGTTCATCTATCTATATAATTTTTGAAAAGAAAAAAAAATTATTTCAAGTACTCGACTCAACCTTCTCTTGTTGCCCTAATGCCAAAATGGGTCCATTACATTTCCAATCTACCTTTTTCTTTTCTTCTGTTTTCTTTCTGATTCTTGAAATGTCCTTAAATCATGTAAAAAAGCAAAAGATGGGTAAGGAGATCTTATTGTTCACATGATTTTTGACTGACCATGTCCCCAAAGATCTATGGCTATATGTGTTTGGCAAGTAGCCCTTCTTTTGTGGGGCATCCCCACTTCCTCTCCCTATTGGAAACATGCATGATTATTTTCTCAAGTGGGTCCTTTTTAAGTCTTTGCAGTTTTGCCCCATCAATACGTGGAGACCTTCCACAAATCGACGCCATAACAATAATCATAATCACAATCATAAACCCTTTTGATGGTTTTCTCTTTGTCAAATCTGCCTGTGGGTTCATACACTAGCAAATTCAAACCTAATTATTGAACATTTAACAGAGCATGAAGCAACAACATGAAAGAATGGTAATAAAAAATGGGGCTTGGCCCTTTTGTTTAATACACCAAGGGATGAGATTTTATCTTCTAGATCTCCAACAAAATTATAAGCAGTGTCTATACAATGAATGAAAAAAAGCAGTGAAGGAGCCATCAACTCCATACCTATTATCATGAACAGGAGTTTTTGCTTGAGTTCTACAAAATTGAGAGTTCCAATTTTTTTTTTTTTTTTTTTTGAAAAAAAAGAAAAGAAAAGAAAAGCAGAATGTACATCCATAAATCTAAAATAAATTAATGGTTGATGAGAAGTAAAAACTACTCTGAGAATTAAAAGGCCTGAATGTACAAGGAGATCAGACTGTACACTTGAATTCACAGTGATGGAGTGAACTTGAAAAAAGAAGCAAAGAATGAAGAGCCTAATTGCTACATGCCAAAGCAAGAGTATCAAGCTGTATTTCCTTTAAGTTGGGTTCTTCACAACCTTGACACTGCTGTAGAGGCGCTTCAAATCCTTCATAGCCTTCTCCTCAATCTGAATTGACCGAATCGAAGAGGGTGTGTTGGTCTCAGGTTTGAACCAGCGGTTCATTCCTGGAGAATCTGATGGTGAACCCTGACTTGTTGGAATTGAGAATCCAGTTGTTCTTGTCTTTGGACTACTGCCATAACTCTGCGGATGTTTTCCCTGCTATGTAGCAAAGCAAAAAAAATATCACAAGTAAAAGTTTTGCAGGGTAAATACAACACAGGAAAGAAGACTTAAAATTTGTACAACAATATTTAGGACAAAAGACAGAAGACCAGGTAATGCAAAGCAATGACTTGTCTAATGCAGGTTTCAGATGGCATTTCCATTAGACCACCCAAGAATTGTTCTGCACATTAAGATCTTTAAAATTCCACCAAGTAAAGAAATTACTACTGCATGAAACACCAAAGAGAAATAAAGTGACAGTTCAAAAGTACCTGCTGCATTTGTATGTCTCTAAGTGATGGTCGGGAAAGACATGGAGGAGTCCCAGAAGCCCAGGGAGGTGGGCTTCTTTCTGGATCAGATCCCTCCAACGTATGTGATGACACCACGGGTATTGGTTTTGAAGGCAAGAAGGAACTCAATAGAACTTTCCCATCACTTTTGCCATCAGAATAATCATCCACCTTATCTTTATTTATTGTTGGTTGGTCAACCTTGGTTTTGCTCTGTTCATCCTGGATTTCACGCAGTGAAGCAAATCCCTTAGAGGCCTTCGCACCACCCCATGCAGGACCCTCACTTTTAGGTGTTTGTGGAGGTGGTGGAGCAGCATCTTTTGGGGTGTCATCAAGAGCACCACTCAAAAACATTGAAAGTCCACCCTTGCGGTTTTTCTTCTTCGACACTGCTGGAGATGAACTCTTAGTCTTTGGTTCAGAACCGTCTTTCTTCTGAACAAGGAAAGCAAGCTCTTTGGAGGCTTGGTTTCCTACACCTCCCTCATATATGGTTTCTTCCCCCTATCAAAAGCCCATACATTATTTCATTAGTAACAGACCCCAGGTTTTACTATGTTCAAAGTACAGGAACTAGTCTTCAAATTACACTCCTAAAGACCCTTAAAGATGAATATCAGTTAAAAGAACGAATCAAATGAGAGACACAGGTGGAACAACCTCCAAGAAAAATTGGATCCTCTTAAATGAGAGTAAGATAGGATTGTATGTCTATCATATCACAAATTAACTTGGGTGTTTGCTTGAAGGAGTTGTACCTGTCACAGCAAATAATGGGCAACAGCAAGCTAATTCTAGGCAGGGATACACCCATTTGTTGTAAAGCTAACTTAGAAGGTACCGAGCAACAAAATCCATTCAAAGCATTGATTTCTAAATGAACACCATGACATTCTCTAAAACTTGAACTATACCTTAAGTTCTTCCAAAAAACTCCTATGAGAATTATGCCCCTTCAAAACCCATGAGTTGTATATTTAAAAAATGCATCAATGATTGTGCATTTAACATTTGCTGATCGGGAAATGAGGTCATATAAAGAATTTAGCAACGTTACCTTATTCAAGGAAACTTGAGAGATCTCGCCATCAAATGGATCCTTTACTACGTTTGGTGCTACTCCAATTGCACTAAAACCAGACACTGTTTCCACTTGAACTACCTTTTGTTTGCTCTTTCTTCTTTGTTTTCTAGATGTCTCAGACCTTTTATTTCCTTTGACATGTGATGAAACTACAACTGATGTCTTTGGCTGTGCCATCTCAACGGGGACACCCAACTCAACCAGTGAACTTTCAAGAGCCAACCTTGTTTCAAGCTTCGCATGTTGTTGGTCATCAAGAATATGCCCATTAGATTGCTTGGCTTCAAGTATCTCAATTTGCTGCAACTTCTTTCGCAATGCACGAACCTTTTTGGAGATGCCTTGATAAGGATCACCTTCAGCTTGTAGAAATAAATCTGATCGTTGGTCTCCACTCCTAAAGGTGGACTTCTTGTTGTGATTGTCACGTGTCCTTGGAATGTCACATTCGCTATCCTCCTCTTCACTATTGATGATTACAGGAAAAGTAGCAGTTGGGGTTGGGAGCCTACGGAAACTCCAAGGTTCAGATGACCTTTGATCTAACAGATTTTCAAGATGGGCAAGAATTTCAGGTGAAGCACTTGCAAAAGCATGCGAGGAGACTGTTAAAATATAGTCAAGGTTGTGAATAGCAATGTCCTGCAAACAATTAAGCAAAACAATTATTATCGGCTTTATAATGTCTGAATATAAGTTATCAAATAGAAGATACGTGAAGACACTCTCTCTCGTAGTGTAAGTTCTTCTATTGTCAAAAAAACGACATACTAAAGAAGGCATCTAGAACAAAAGAAGAATCTTACAATGCAATGGCCAAGTTATTACAAACATCTTATAAGCCCCCTAGGCCATGTTCACCTAGTCCAATTTTAAATTACATAGTACAGTATGTGTTGCTTGGATAGCTAATATAATTCAGAACAACATAAGCCAAAACATGGATTTTTTGCCAAAAAAAAATTATTACAGGAACAAAGAAAAAAAAATCTGTTTTTCGATGATGAATCTAACAATGGATTGACAATTTAGAGAAATCTAAAATAACAATTTAGTCAGCAATTCAGTTTCACAGGTCACTGCAATTTAAATCATATGATGCATAATTTCTTTTCTTTTTTTTTCCAAAAAATACATTCGTATCAGAAAGTACCTCACAGTGCTTCTTCAGATCTTCTGCCCCAAGTGAGTCAGCAATTTCAAGCATTTGCATAGCATTTCGTGGCTCGACTAGACTTTCTGCAGCCACTTTCTCACAAAGAGATTTTAAGCTTGGCACAGGTCTTAGCCCACATTCATCCTTCTCTGAAATGGATGACAGACACTTAGATTCTGTATCATTAAACATAAAATCTTCATTGAGCTCTTCTACTTCATCACTGTCTTGCAACTTCTGCTTCTGAGGACAATCAACCACATTGGGAGGATAGACAGGATGATAGAGAGAACCAACAACCAAGAGATGCGTTTCACCAACTGAAACTGAAGAAGCCTTTTTCACACCATGTAATCTAGTGACAACTGGCGGCTTATCCTTGCCTTTTTCCCCATCCCACATGTAAACATCGCCCATAGCTGTAACCACAGCATTCCAGTACTTCCCGGCAGAAATGCTCAACACTGTTTTTCCACAGAATGAATATAGCTACAAAAGGGCAAAAGAAGAACAGGATGCTATTTAACTTGAGGAGAGCAGAAAATTGATAAGAGACACAAAGTTCTTTTGGATAAAACCTGTTGGCATCTAAGATCAGGATCTGAAGACACCCAATAAAACAATGCACCATCATCAGTGAGAGCCAAGCTGTGAACCATTCCTGCAGCTATAGAAGCCACATGAAGCCGTTCCATGCGATGAAACTTCAAAGGGCAACTGCCACTTTTCTTCAAATTCCTAGCAATCACAACACGTCTTGGAGAAACAAGCCTATGACCCCATGTATATACCTACCACCATATAGACTATACATAAGATCACTCCAACTACAGATTAATAGCAGCAAGATGTTTATGAATCCTGGGGCTAGCCCAACTAACACAATAACTGATGTAGCTAATAAAAAAAATAAAGTGCATGTAAAGATGCAACTCAACTAAGCCTTAATCCCAAATTAACTGAGATCAACTATATGGATTCTCTTTCTCCATTCAACATGGTTATGAACCTCATCTTTGGAAAGATGTTGAACCAATAGATTGAAGTGCATATAATGATGCAGTATATGCAAAATTACCTCCCCATCAGCTCCCAATACAACTGTGTGATATTTTGCTGCTGCAACTCCTTTAAAAGTCTTTCCTTTCAAGTACTCAACCACTCTTGGAGTGTAATTGGATGCTGAGTTAGAGGTACCATAACCAAGTTGACCTTCTCTATTGCAGCCCCATGTGAAAACTTCACCAGAATCAGAAACTACAGCTGTGTGTTTGTTTGCTGCAGCAACAGCAACAATCCTTGACCTCAGAGAACTCACTCTTCGAGGTGTGGGTTGAGTATCCACAATGTAGCCAAGTTGACCCTCTGCATACCATCATATCAAAGAGGTAAATCCTTCACAAACCATAACTGCAAAAAGAAATATCAACAGAAAAGTTTCTTGTTGCCTCTAATTTAATATTTGGACATAAATCCATAAAGCAGATAGCTAACATTTACATTCTATTTGAGATCAGCAAATGGTTGATAATATGTTTGAGAATGAAGGGAACACATAAAGCTGAACTCAAAATTAGATGTCAATTGCAGGGAAAAATCTTGTCAATTGTTGTACATACTTCAAAAGAACTTATTACTTTACCTCTATTGGATCCCCAGGTGAAGACTTCCCCAGCCTCAGTGGCAAGAACAGTATGATGTTTGGCAGCTGCAATTGCCTTCACCCGGCGGGTACCTAAACCAGATGTCAACTGACGGGGAGTGATAACTGCAGCTTGACCACTGAAAAGAAGAAAATAAAAGGCACAAGATTGTTCATTCACATAACTTTTACAAAATGACAATCTTAAAAATAAAAGTATGAAGTCATGGTGCCATTTGCGCACGTGGGACATACAGGAGCTTTTTTTTTTTGGGCACTAAAACTTGAAAAATCGGAATCTACTCCATCTGTATCTCAATAATTTGTAAGCATAGAAAACTTGAAAAATTGGAATCTATTCCATCTGTATCTCAATAATTTGTAAGCATAGAATTGAAGTGATAAAAACAGAAACAGAAACAGAAGAGTCCAGATATTTCAGTACTACATCCAAAACAACAATATATGTGGCTCATTACACAAACAATCGAATTTAATGTCTAGATCAGAATAATTCAAAATAATAAATGAATTTGCAACTTTTAAAAAGTCAAATTCTTCCATGCGGATGAAAAGTATAGAAACTCATACACTGTACCTGTGGATATCAAAATCAGGATGCCCAAGGCGGCCCCCCCTTCCAAATCCCCAAGTGAAGACCTGCCCACAAGCACTAACTGCTACACTATGGAACTTCGCAGCAGAGACTAATTTAATTAAAGAACCATGCAGTGCATCAACTTTGCAAGGTAGCTTTTGTAGGTGAGCATTTCCAGTTCCCAGTTGGTAATTTGCACCACTTCCCCAGCTAAACAGCTCAGTAGCCACTAGAGACAGAAATAATAATTTGAGGTTATCCCTCAGAAAAGTGTATTATATTTGGAAGAACAACATGATCCTCATCAATTATGGAACAACATTTATGTAGGAACCTGAATCACGTCCATTTCCAATGGCCTGCAGTACAGGCCCAGACAGGAGATCAACAGGCGTACGAGATTTAGAATCCTCCAGAGTAATTGAAGCACCAGACTGAAGGAGGACACCTGCCACCGCCAGATGACCAAAATGGAAAGCCCTATGAAGACTACTCCACCCTGATTCTCCATCCTTAAATGAAAAATATCAAGGATTTAAACAAGGGATAAAAGTTGAGAGAGTCTCAGCAAGTATAATGTGGGAATGTTATAGCCACGATTTCAGTATTAGAGTGCCACTCATAATTAATAACTATATACTTCATCACATATGTGGAAGTATTTTCAAAAATATGAAAAGCGGTTCCTCAAAATAAGGCAGTTGTTCACTGGAAACACATACTTAATGACAAATTCTGCTTGTGTCCAACTAATGAATAAATTCTGACTAGGTATTTGCTGAAGAACCACAATTACATATTTATCTCCAAATCGACCCACGCATACATGCATATACATGTGCATTTGTGTTGTATACTTGTATCCTACTGCTAAGAGACCAACAATCATGTATAAATCTAAAGAAGGCACCATTCCATTATTCACTTTTTCTTTGTTTAGCTTTGAATTCATGCAATTATTACTGCACTTCAGATTTTAAAGAAGTGTTACTAAATCTCAGTCATCTCAGGTAAGTGGAAGGCACAGCTCAATTGGTTATCTATATGAGCACTAGAGTAGAATTGTAGCAAGGTCAGAAAAAATTGAGAAAAAGAAATATCTGTCGCACTTTGTCTGTGTGTGTGTGTGTGTTTTTTTTTTTTTTTAAATTATTTTCCATGCAAATATTTAGACAGCAGAAAAAGAAAAGCAACACACCCTAGCATCAGGATCAGCACCAGCCATGAGAAGCCTTCTTACAATAGGAACGTGGTTCCTCCAAGTTGCAATATGAAGAGGAGTTAGGCCAAACATGTTCCTTGAATTAATATTACCTCCATTCTTCTTAAGTAGTGCTAATGCTGAATCTACATCAGCTAAGGACCCTTCTCGCACAACAAACCACAGATCTTTCTGGGAACCAGCAGCTGCGAGCTTTCGAGGCTGGTTTTTCATATTCTGCTTTTGTCCTTGTGGTGAAACTGACACCTCCATATTCTAAATATATGGTAAAGTATATAAACTACTTTTGTAAGTTTGACGGACTAGTTTCTTATATCTCAGCCTGCCAGATGCTGCGTAACTACAGTTTCAACACATAATATCAAGAGCCAAAAGCAAAGTTGTAGAAGTTTTTAAAACCCAACAATAAAAATACTCAATCCCTTGCAGAAGTCAATTCTTTCCAGTCCATGCTAAAACTGGTTTCTGAATCGAAACTAACAGAGAAGATAATCAATAGAAGAATTCCATTAACTGCAGACTTAATTACAAACTGCTACACCACCATCATCATCAACACCTGCATCACAAACACAAACCAGCTCCAAAAGCCATTCACAAACACCCATCAAAGTCTGTTCAATGCCAGAGAAATCTTCAATTACCAAGCTTTGAAAAACCCTGCATTAAAGTTCCTCCTTCAGTAAAATGAAAAGAAAGGGTCACACAAACCACTACAATAACTACAAAGACAATCAAAAAGCACTTAAGAATATCATGAGAAACAGTCATTTTTCTTCTGCAAATATGTGGAAGATGGCCCTTCCATTATAAAAATCAACTAAAAGGGGAAAAAAAACATGTGTTTCCACTAAAATCAGAATAAAAGAAAACATTACTACTAATATGTTTTCCTTAACAGAAAAAGAGAATTAGTTATGCCATAAAGATGACAGGAAACAGTGATTAGCATTGATCAGAACATATTCAACACAGATTAAGTTATATGTGTCAATGCAGCAACTGAAGATTGTGTCTCTAGAAAAACTGAAAAAATTCATCAGAAGTACATCTACATAAGAGAGCCATAAAAATGTACTGAGTGTTGGCTTCTAATTAGTAGCAAATGAAAGCTGAGAATAGTAACATTGCTGATTTCAAATCGTATGATAAAATGAAATTCTGCATAACATATGCCCATTTGATCCTCTTGACACAGATAATACAACATTATCAAGAAAGCTTTCAAAATTGTTTGGTAATAGTATTAAAAAGAAAATGAATCCCAAAAACGACATAGAAATGATTGATCACACTCCCATATGTGTCAAAAAAAAAAAAAACGCACAATGACCTAAAATGATGCAAATTGTAGGGACCTAATTCCACACTTTAGCAGCCAAAACAGAAATTCCACAAAAAAAAAAAAAAATGCAAGCCAAACTGTCACTCAAGTTACACTCAATCAACCAAAAAAGCAAACTTGATGGAAAATTCAAATATCATCACTAGCAAAGATAGTAAATCAAGCATCAAGACACAACAACTAGATCCAATATCAAGTACATTTAATAATTTAGATAAAACCCAGAAAGAAAAGTAACAAACTTTGTATACAAACAAAAAAAAAAATCAAGCACCAAAAACACCCATTTGTGAATTCCCAAAAAAAATCACCAGAAATGAATAACCCAGGAAGAAAGGAAATCATACCCACAAATTTTTATACATGGAAACAGCACAATTTCGAAAAAAAAAAAAAGGATACATCACCTCTGAGAAAGGACTTCCAACTTCAGAAAGAAAAAGCTCACAACAAAAGAAACACAAGTGAGGCGGAGGCTAAGAGAGAACCCAATAATAATAATAATACAGAGAGTGAGTCTTCTGTTACAAAAGAGAATCGAACCCAAGAATATGCCTTAAAAACACCACCAGACCAGAGGCATCAAGGCAAGAACAAGCGAATAATATCAAATCTTTGCGAGGGGGAGGGTATTTTGGGTATTTTGTTATAACGTCAATAGACGAAAATAGCCTTGCAGTTTTCAACGATTGACACGCATGAGATGGGAGTTGTGTCTGAAGTGGGAAGAGAATTGTCCTTTGCCACGTCAGGTTAAAAAGTGCGTGTTCAGCGTCTGTCTGATTGCCACGTGGCGTATCTATTGGCGGAGATCAAGCGGATGAGTATTTACGGAGAAAAAAAAAATTGTCGTTCCTGTTCAAGTTGTCTGACGCTAGCAGGTGAAATTACTAGTTTGCCCTATTGCTTATTTTTTACCATTTATCTTTTGGTATATGATATTTTTTTCTTTTAAAATAATTAATTATAGGGCATAAGAATTAAGGTTAAGAAATTCTAAATTAGGTCTAAACAGAAAACTTCATAATTTTTCAAATTTCAAAAAAAAAAAAAAAAAAAGAAAAAAGGAAAAGAGAGGTGCAAAATTCATCTTAAAAAATGTTAACAATTAAGGCATGGAAGATTGTGCATACGAATATATTTTAATAATTATTAGGAGTCAAAATTTGTGTTTTATTTGGTAACAACTTTTATTTTTTTATTTTTTTTGAATTTGATAAAAAAAATTTATTATGTAAAAATTTAAGGCATAATATTTTTTTAAAATTTTTTACTGTGGAGACTAAAAATCGATTCTTCATCCTTCTATTCTCCCTATTGTAGTATTGGAAATTAACTATTTCAACCGAATTCTATTTAAGAAAAAAAATTTGCGACACATTAAAGATAAAAACTTTTACTTTTTTTTTTTTTTTTTATTAATAGGGAGGCATATAACCTAAATATCAATAGAGAGTACAATAAAAAACAGCTTTCCCACTTAATAATGGTAGGATTCAAACCCTACCACTTTACTACTTTTTCGCTAGTAAATTTTTTTTATTTTTTTTTAAAATGTTATTTGATTATTCTAATTTTGGCATAATAATGTCTATTTAAAATTATGTTTTATTAAAAAGAAAAAAAAATGAAGGGAAAAAGTTTATAGATTGAAAGGGACCAAAAATGCAAAGGAAAATGATACAAGGCATTGATTTTTCAAAGCGAGTAAAAAAAATTATTTGGTGCAACCAGTCAACCACTCTTCTACGAGCATTTTCATTTGGATATTCTCTTAGCAATACACCCTTCAATCTTCATATCAGAATACCCCTTTTTCGTCATCCCTAATCAATGTGGCCTTTAAAAATTTTAGTCCAGAATAATGTAGAAGCAAGTTTGAAATTTAACTTATAATTTAAATTTAATATATATATACGAAATTTTTTAAATTATCATAAATCATGTTTTATATAATTTTTTAAAAAATTAAAAATTTTATAAATTAATAATAATAAAATTTAAATTTTATATGATTTTAAAAATTGTAATGCTAATATGCAGTCCACCCAATTATAAATAATTCAATTTAATCAAAATAAGGAGCTTGGAAAAAAAACTTGTCATATAATTTCAACAATTGTTAAAAGTTTTTTTTAGTAGTACAAATTTTGAATTTTTTTTTTTTTATTAATATGAAGATTATATGATCTAAATATTGATGGACGGTACAATAGAGACAGTCCCCTTTAAATCGTTGATGGTAGAATTTAAATTTTGTACCTTCTTAGAGAAGAGTTATCATTTGACTACTCACTCATTGGCTTATTTGAATTTTTATTCACATAAAATAAAAACAACTTCAAGACTTTAATCTTTGACAATGTTAAAACTAAACAAAAATAACTTGCAGTTGCAGACTAAAAATAAAAATAAAAGCTCTTCCAAAGCACTTCCATCTGTTTTGATTAGCACCAACCTAACTTAAAGATGCTGCAACTACAGCTATTACCTTGTAATATTAAAACAAGAGCATAAAAAATGGACAAAAGAAGAAAAATGGTAGCGTCAAAAGTGTTGAAAGCAACCAACTATCGGTGGTGAAAGGCCAACTTGCACCGTTTGGCATCACATGCAACACACCAATTATGCTACCAAAATTTTAGGTTTCGAAAATTAAACCTTAGTTGCTGGACGTAACAGCCAAGAATCATGTTTTTTTTGGCTTCTTTGTTTTATAAACTAGTGTTGAAAATCAGCCATGAGATCTACGAGACTACGACCACCAATACCCTTTTGCGTAAAGATCTTGTTTTTAAAATTTTTATAAGTATATTCCTTTGAAAATAAAGCAATCAGAAATCAGAAGAGCTAATCTTGGACCATAGATTATGCACAAGAACATGTTTAGCAAGGACTGTGACAGGTTAGCATGTGCCTGGCAAGAGCAGAACTAAGCAAAGGGTAACGTGGAGAGGACCACAACCACCTCTTGTTGTTTATTTGGCTAAAATAACAAAGCAAAACTAACAGTTAAAGGGGCATTCTTTGTGGAAGTTAATCAACTTGGACTCCAGCCAATAACCATTTCGATGGAAAATTATTATTTGAATTGCTTTTCTAATATATACTTGAATTGGTTTCTGACGGTGTTAGTACATTGAAATTGAATTCATTATCTTTTGAATTCATACTCGTATAAATAAAATATATTTATATTAGCCTATTTCATAGTAAATTTAACTCATCTTAGAAATTCTCTAATTTTAGATTCTGATGTAGCTTGGATTGATTGTATCGTTATATGATTATTTTTTTGCAATCAAGAACAATTTTCTTATTTTCATTTGCTTTGTAAGTTCTACACCTATGAGAGAGACTTGTTGAATCATTTTCCACCTTTTTACTTGGTATCATATTTAATTTTCTCTTGCAACTTTAGAATGCTTGGAATTTATGCCAACGCAATTTATACTTACAGTTTATAATTTATAGCATTCTCAAATCATCTCAACCATCCATTTTTATTGTCCTACTTACAGTCCTCACATTTTCACATATCAGCATTGCACATGGAAGGCCACACCACAACAGAATATGATAACCCAAAATGATTTTCTATTTAGTTGTGTGTGTTTGCATTTAATTGACAACAGGTGTAAGAATAATTAGTTGCTCAATGCAATATAGCCTGCCACGGATATCTGGTTCAAACACCTATATTAAATTTGGCAGAATATAAGAACAATTGAATGATCATAGGTGACTAAAATGTTAAGGAAGAAAACAGAAATCCAGTATTGATGAGCAGAACTCGTGGCATTCTATCGCAATGTGAATTTACTCTTTTTGACTAGAAACCAATGTGGCAAACACCACAATTACAACAAGGAAGCCATAGGCATATTACCCTCAAAAATCAAAGAATATTTAAAAATAGAGAAATATTGGGTTCACTAATCTTACACGCCAAACCAAAAACCAATATGCATAAAGGGAACACTGCACAAACTTCTCTCGTCCTTGAGCAAGCATGCAACTTCACCATCCTCCCAAGTCAATGATGGGAGCAACACAAGGTTCCAGTGTACCTGTCACAAAAATCTGATGGACCATCTTTTGGCAGAACCATATTCTGCTTATACAGCAATGGGAGATTCCTGTGTTCCAGAAAGCAAAGGAATGTCCAAGCCATTAAGAAATAAGCAACAAAGTGCTCATCTAATGTTGGTGTCACAGCAAATTCAGATCAAATGATAATAGTAGTAGTAATGTTAATAAACTGATATTGAGGGGGAGGAACTGAACTCATATTACCGAGGACTACTCATGTTGCACCACAACGTTCATCAATTAACAATACTGAGGCATAAACCGTATACCAAAAAAATACAAGTTATCTCTTTAATCCAATGTTTCTGAGGGGCTAGTGGTCTGTGGTCAATAAATTGTTCGCATTGCCAAAAAAAATAACAACAAACAAAAACAAATAATTGACGTCATTTAATAATTTCGTGTCAACTTAATATATGAATACCCTCATGCCTGAGAATAAGATGCATCTAGGTGCAGCATTAAACAACAAAGATAAGACAGATGAGGTGGCAGATGAATTATCTTAATATCTTGACTAAATTTATAATAAAACAGTAATAGAGATGAGCAAAAGTCAATCTTCATGGTAATATCAGTGCCATCAGTAGAACTTACCTTGGCAGATAAGTTGGATACAGCCAAATTGAACTTTTCCTTGGTTTTATTACTGGCAGCCTGACCAACCCTTGCCACCTTACCAAAGGCCCCATTCAACCAAGCTGCGCCAGCAGTTACATATCTGTCCACAGTTAAAACAAATTTTGTTCATTTATATTACCCATTATCTAAAATAATATCAGAAACTCAGATTGATTTAAAACAAATATAACACAGTGACCAATTCCAAAAGTAATAACTCAAACAGGGCACAACGACAAATTTAACATTCAAGACTCCTTGCTCATGTCCTAAAAAGTCATTGAAGAACAAACTTGAGAAAAAGAAATAGGATCAAATTCCAGACTGCATCCCTCCCTCACTTTTCAGTATTCCACTCATTAAAAAAAGCCTCACAAAGATTGAAGTATTTAGATGTGAAAAGAACAGAAGGCATATGATATGATCAGACCCAAAGAGCTCCTCAAACATGTAGCTAAATAGGAAATACAATACATCAACAGCAGTTGCCAGTTGATTACCCCATGTTTTTCAAAACACAGGAAAAGTCCTTTTGTGCAAATTAACCAAGGCATAAATAATAACTTCAACTACATAGATGTAAAGAGTGCATTGATTGGAATTCCCCATGTTTTCTGAATCATTAGAAGAGTTATTTCATGCAAGAAAACTTGACTGTCATAATTTAGATTATTCAGAAAAACTACTAAAAGAACAGAAAACACTATAGAGTATACCTTGATAATAATACTCCTCTAGCTTCGAAAAAATAGCCATGTTTTCTAGATTGTTGTTTATTTCAAAAAATTTACAAAATTGGCATTCATAATAAATCATTGTTTCATGCACACTACTCAACAGAAATAACATAACCGAAGATCTATTGATGAACTATTAGGTTCAAATAAACCTCTAAAGACTGTTACTTAGAAATATAGTAAAATTAGGACCATCAAGCATGTCTTTCCCTTCCTGGTTTAAATAGGAGAGGGAGGGGGTCACTCAAGCTCGGGCCCTTGCCCAAATTGAGAGATGCACCTTCAAGTAGGCCGAGCCTGTGAGTGCAAAGTATGTCTGCTTTATATATCCATTTTTTGAAGCAGCTGTACATAAGGAACACATTATTTGCAGTAGTCAGGAAAGCAGAAGATACAATGTTAAATAAGAAATTTACCTGCTTGATTTGACAGCTGATCCTGTGTCATTTATCTTCCTCTCTGCCGCAAATATTGCTGCCATTGTTTTATCCGAAACCTGAAGCCTTTGATCCACAGACTTCACTTTCTCATTGACTACTGAAATCCCAACTGTCAATTTCTCTGTGAGCCCAACTCTTCGATCAAAGGAAATGACCTTGGCAGAAGCGCTAGCAGTCAATTGATGTTTTTCATCAAATGCCTTGGCCTTATTCACTGCATCTTGGCCAAAAGCTGAACCTTTTGCCAGCATATTAGAGACCACTTCTTGTGCTCTATTGACATACATTCTTCCATTGTTAGGTGGACTAGATTTAGCCTGCCAACAAAAGCCAGGATTACTCAAAGGACATATAGTCAAAGGAGAAAACTGTTAAGGTGCAAGTGATCAGAAAATTTAACTTATATCAAGAATGACACAGGTGCCATTGCCTTTTTTGTCATATGCACCCGCTTACCAAACAGGCTCAGAGTGAGACAAAGATATATGTATTCATAAATCACAATCCATAGATACGTGTATTCATAGATCACAATCCAATCTGTAAAGACCATACAAAATGCTCCTGACAAAAAGCAGAGAGCAAGCAGAATAAACAATGGCAAATTGAGATCAATTGTGATAAACTATTTTGCTAATCCAATCCAACCAGCATGAAAATCAATCTCTGCAGCTTTTCTACTTTCAGGCAATTTATGATACTGAACATTCGGCAGTTCTTCATTTTGACAGGCATACTATTTATCACTAAATATACTAAAAGATAACAGTTAGCAGTTTTACTTACCTCAAAATTTGATGAAAAGCTTTCAGCAGGAACAACAGATGCAGCATTGTCCAGACTTCTTACTTCCTACATAAATAGTAGTTGAGAATATGGTATCTAACAATCATTTAACCAACACTGAAGTATGTTTCTCATCTACTTACCTCTAGCTCACGTTTTGGCACATAATTTTCTACAGGAGTTATACCTACTATTTGGTCCACTATAGTTGCTCCCTGCACCAAATATAAATACTTTACCATATACAATGTTTCCTTAATAAGACAAGGTTTGTACAATTAAAGCTCCCAACTAAATCTGATTTAGCACAGTGGAAACTCTTTTTTGGGCATACTAGATAAACCAATTAAATGTATTCATCAGCATATGCCTCAGAATTTTAAGAGCGAATAAGTGAATCATCTTCACCACCTGAGATCATTTTCTAGTAAATGAAAATACATAATATTTTCAACCAAACAAGACCTTGTTCCATAACCAAGAAGCATACTGTAACTAAACTAAGTAAACTTTCACCAGAAAATGAAAAAAAAAAAGTTTAGGCATATGTCAATAACTAAAATTCAGGCGTTGTGCGAATCCAGATAATTTCGCCAAGACACTATATGCATGCTAGGCATTTCTAGAAAAAAAAAAAAAGTAGATAATTTCGCCAAGACGCTATATGCATGCTAGGCATTTCTAGGAAAAAAAAAAAAGTTACAAATAAAATAATAAAAGCATATTGCCGACAATCATAAGAAAAAAAAACCAACAGAATATGAATTCAGTGAAGTGATTATCTTGAAATTAACCATACGTCCCAGAGTTGAGACAAAACCAAAAGGAATAATTTGATTGTGTAATCTTGAAGACTAAAACTCAATTGCTTAAAATTGAAAAAAATTAGATTCTCTAAAATTGCTTATAATTTACTCACAGCCACCAGAATTAAAGAATAATCAACACACAGCGCAAGCAACCAGCCAACGTACTAACAACACAAACAAGAATAATAATAATAATAAATATAGAAATAAATAAGGACGGACCACATACCGATAGTAACAAAGCAATTTCAAGTGCTTTAGGATCTTTGAATGTAACATATGCAGTCCTTGATTCCCCATTTTCACTGCACTCAACAAATTAAACAAAAAAAAAAAATAGAAAAATAAAAACACTATTACACCAACCTCAATCTACCAAGAACCAAAAGAAAATTAGTCTTTAATTAATTTTTGTGGTACATTTTGTGAGGAAAGAAACAGAAAGCAGAAATAAAAACGCACCGTATAATGTGGATGTGTTCGATTTCACCGGAAAAGGAGAAGAACTCGTGAATCTCTCTTTCACTTGCTAGATCTGATAAATGCTTCACTTGTACAGTCCTCGTCTATCAATATTTTTTTTTTTTCCAAACAAACAAAAATTACAATTACACATATCAGTTTCAAATAAAAAAAATATATATAGTTAAGAATAATGTATTAACAGACCTGTTGCTGCATTGTGAGCTCCTCTTCTTCTTCTACTTGTTGTTCTGAGAGAGAGAGGGATGCTGCTGCTTCTGTGTTGTTTTTTTACAGCCTGTGAGAGCGAGAGATAAAGAAGAAGAAGAAGAAGAAGAAGACGACGACGACGAAGAGTAAAAGCGAAAAAGCGAAGCAATTATACAAAGCTGACCTGACAAGTTGGATACAGTACAGAGAGAACGATGTTTAAGCAGCGAAGAGAATGTAATTTTACTATTATTAATTGCCCCCTTCTTGTCTACTTAATTACGTCTTCTTTTCTTCCTCTTCCCTTTTTGCCCTTTCTTTTAAATTTACTATTTTTAACATAATAATATTCTTAAATTTTGTTTAAAATACTAATTTTTAAAAGAAAGTAATTACTACCAAAATATATATACATGTTGATCAAATGAATTAAATTTTTATTTAGTAAAAATAAATTAATTGTAATTAATTTTTAAAATTATAAATAAAAATTCGATAACATATTTAGATATAAATATCAATGTAAATTATAGTTTGTATTCAAGTTTTGAGTCAATTTTGACGGTTGGAACTTGTGACTCCATGAAGGCATGAACTATGTGTATATTCCATTCTTTTTTTTTTTTTTAATATTTGACAATACAGTAGAATCTCACTATTCACCCACCATGAAGTCATGGACCATGCATCCGCCAGGGCCCTTATGTCAGTTTTTATTTTCAATATAAATTTTGGTAAAATTATTCTTTATAGTTAGTATTGGTCGAAAGAACTTAAAACAAAGCATCATTTTTGTGAGTAGATGATATGCACATGATGGAAAAGGATTGTTTCTATCAACTAAAATAGCTAAAAAAAAAAAAAAGTTACCACTCAGCTCTCTTGGTTGGTGAGAGATAGTAACTTGGAAATGATAAATTTAATTAAAATAATTGGTAAATACAGTAACTTTATTATCTATGAAATTAATGAACAATTAAATATTGTTATAAAAATTATAATTTAAATTTATGAATTAAATATAAAAAAATAAAATATATTTATAAACTATATAATAAAAATAATTGTTTATATTATATAAAAATAAAAAAAGTTCTATATAAAAGTATGGAATATGGGAGATAATTATAAAAAAAAAAACAAATAGAAAACTGCAAAATGGAGTGGTGAAGGATAAAAAAGTAAAAAGAGAAGAAAAGAGGTGATAAATGATTCTTTTCTTAGTCAACATGCAATGAGAAGATGGATATTTACTTTGTCTCTCTTTTGTTCCCTTGTTGCCTTTTGTGGCTCTCCTATCTATGACTATCATCAACCATCATCATCTTCTTCTTCCACTTATTTTTTCTTTATTTCTAATTATTAAGTCATTTTCTTTCGGAATT
This sequence comes from Macaranga tanarius, assembly GCA_949673435.1. Taxonomy (NCBI): domain Eukaryota; kingdom Viridiplantae; phylum Streptophyta; class Magnoliopsida; order Malpighiales; family Euphorbiaceae; genus Macaranga; species Macaranga tanarius. Next base: position 32,421 of record CATIWO010383827.1, read on the forward strand.
ATTTGGTTCATATTTGGTAATCAAAATTAAAATTAAAGAGAATTAAAAATGAAAAAAAATTAACAAACTGTTTCATTTATTATCATAATTAATATTATTTATATATAAAAAATATTTTATAATTATTTTTATATTATTAAAAATTAGCATTATAATTATATATTATAGAAAATTATTTTCAAAATTATTTATTGATGTTTATTAAAATGTTATTATAATTTTTAAAAATTATTATAAAAATTATTCATTATTTTCATTATTTTTTTTAAAAAAAAATTTAATAGTTATTTTTATTAATTTATATAGTTTTTTTCATAAGTTTTAATAATATACAATAATGTTTAAATATTTAAACAATTTATCATTATTTTTTTCACTTGATTTCACATCCACACAATTACCGTAACTCTAGTCGATATTGGTATCTTGTAATGAAGGGACATTTAGTGCACGGTAATTGTGTTCTATGATTCTTGTGGATCTACATATAACATTCATTTATATTTAGGTAGTCATGACATCTATGCTAGGGGTCACTCACGACTTATGAGAAATAAATGTGATTAATTGAGATTTTCACAATTAGTATGAAAAGGTGTTTCCATAATATTAAGTGTTAATATTATTTTTCATTGCCATTTAGACTTAAATCTAGTATGTCACACGTGTAAAGGTTCACTTGTGAAGATTAATATTAATTTGATTATTAATTAAAGAGTTTAATTAAATTAATTGAATTAGATTTGCACGTATACGGGGATCTAGCATATCCCGAAATTTAAATTCAAATATTAGAACTTAATTGTAATTAAATAAATATTAATTTGGACTTTATTTAATATATGATATTAAGTTCAATGAATAGATTAATATTTGTCTCAAAATGTATTTATATATGGGCCATAAGATTGATCATTTATATTAATAAAGATGGACTTAGCATGAGCTTTATTTAAAAAGTTTAAATCAGCCCATAAGTTGTCTTATTTGGTATGAAGTGGGCTTTCTCTAAGTGTAAAGAAGTCATATGCTCTTAACCTTAGCCCAAACCCATTAAGTGTTAATGATATCAAGGTTAAAGTTATCCATGTAACCAAACACAATTCACTCACTTAAAAAGCAAAGTCATGCATATAGATTGAGTGTGAGACACTCAAGCTATGGAAATGCATGTAGCTTGAGTGTCTCACACTCAAGCTATGAAAATGCATATGGCGTGAGTGTGAGACACTTAAGCTATTATCAAATTGGTTTTTGTTTATAGTTAATGGAAAGTGTAGAGACAACTACTAATGCACATTTGAGAGCAATTTTGATATTATTACAAAAGAGAGAAAAAAGTTAGAGAGTGTCTTCTTCCTTATTCTTCTTCTTCAAGTGTAGATAATACAAATATACCCAAGGGTTGTGTGCTTTTCTAGTCAAAGCCATTGGTGTACACGAGTTGTACAAGTTCAAGTCCATCATCCATTGGAGGTTGCATCCTTGTTCCATACATCCAAGTTTGGAGGGGTTCTTGCAAGCACCTTGGGTCAAAGAAGAAAGGTTTGTGGCTAGAGCTTCACCAACCTTAGAGGTATTGCTTGTGCAATCCGTATGTTTCGAGCTAGAGGCTTTCACACTTGGGGAGCTTGGAGCTTGTAGATCAACACTAACCAAAGCTTGTCGAACGTGCTACCAACTAAGTCACGTTAAATAGTTATTGACAGACATTTACCAATCGTCTTCTATGAATAGGTCATATAATAAAAAGTATATAGATATTTAATGTAGATAATAGAATTGAATTTCCATCTTTTTCTATTTTATCTTTTATGTAAAAAATTAATTACTTCAATTAAGATGCTAAAAAAAAAAAAACTATTAGCCCAATCAAGCCAATGACAAAAACAAGTCAAAAACTAAAAGGCTCATGTGGAGCTTACCCCTTAATAAACCTTTTCTTATTGGGGACAAGGCTTTTGGATGTACTTCTTAATGCATACATCAAATCAACCTGGCCTAATTTAAATCCAAGTTGGACCAATATACCAAAAAAAAAGCACCAACTATATAAAACTGTGAAAATATTGCGCTGTTTTTTTTTTTTTTTTAATTATAAGTGTGATCAGACAATGCAAATTGCAATTTAATTCACTGAAAATGACCAAATTTCAAAAAGCAAAAAGACATATTAAAAAAACCAAAAAAAAACTTATAAAATTTTGTTTCATGTAGTTAAATCATAAAAATTTATACATTATTATAGAAATATAACTAAAAACTGTATTTTGTTAAAAAGAATAAATTTAATAGAAATATAATAATTTTAATACGAATTTTTGGACCTTATACAGGATCTTTTAAGAGAAATTAAAGGGGAATAAAGATTGAACTTTTAATTTCTATCAATGCTTTGGCCCCGTGACATGATTGTAAATCATCCGTCCTAAGCAGGCCAGGCTTAGTGCATTTTTAAAATCGTTTAAAGATACAATAATCATTTAACATTCTAAAACAAATAATAAAATACTAAATTTTAAATACCTTATTTTACTAATTAAAATAATTAATTTCTCTAAAAATTGAGTAGTTTGATGGTATAATTCCCTTCAAGACGCTTATAATAATATATTAAAATTCGATCAGTATTTCCTATCTCCCAAGTTCAAAAAGGAAAAAATTTTATTTCATCGTATTAGTTGATAAAAGTAAATCTCATATAACTCAAAATAATTAAAGACAATGTACTATTTTTTAATTAAGCAGAAATGAATGATGGAATTTCCCATAAATGACTTGAGTGATATAATGGCAAGGGGACCTATGAAAAAAGTTGTGGCAATGAAAATGGGCATTAAAAAGTTTGCCAAAAAGAGAGTGTTTCTTAGTCATAGTCTATTAGGAAATCCATGAAATCATAACTACAAAACAAAATTCACATGGTACATGAGCTTATTTACACCTCATTTTCGACTCAGTTTTGCCTCATTTTCGACTCAGTTTTGCACAGAAGCTTCTTGTTTGAGTTTTTTTTTTCTGGTCCAAACCTTAGATTACTGCACACCCAATAACCCACAAAGGTGAAAGTTCCTTCCTTTGGCTCCAAGTCATGCCTTATCTATATAAACAAGAAATGGGCTGTTCTTGGTTCACCTTTTAGAACCCAGAATCTTGATTTTCTTTAATTATATTGTTCCTTTTTTGTTTCTTGCTAATGGCTACCAAGATTCTAACTTCACCATCTGGTCAAGGGTTTGAGATTGAATGCAAAGAGATTCATGATTCTCCAGGGAGGATATACCAGTTGGTCAGATCATTGGCTAGTAGATCCAAGCTTGAAAAGCAGCAAATTAGAGAGACCTATAAGGCAATGTATGGTGAAGATATAACAAATTTTCTTGAAAGTGAGGCTAAAATTGGTTCTAAGGTTTTTGCAGCCTTGTCTATGTGGATGATAGACCCAAATGAACGTGATGCTGTTGTAGCAAAGGAAGCTCTTCAACAAGGTGATACTAATTATAAAGCTCTTGTTGAAATTTTTGTGGGTAGAAAATCAAGTCAAATTATGCTTATTAAACAAGCCTATCAAACAAGATTTAGGAGGCAATTGGACCAAGATATCATCAATCTTGAGCCACCCCATCCATGCCAAAAGGTAAAAGCTTTTTATTTTCTTAATATGGTGAAAGGCCTTTAAAGGTGAAATCTTGGGTTCAAGATTGTGTTTTTAGCATATTCTGTTCTTGGTATGTGCTTAATTTGTTGTAAATTGGTTGGTTTTGCAGATTCTTGTAGCATTAGCAGCATCTCACAAGGCTCACCAAGTAGATGTTAGCCAGCATATAGCTAAATGTGATGCTAAAAGGCTACATGAAACAGGGGAGGGAGGTTCAGGAGCCATTGAAGAAGCTATTGTGCTTGAAATTCTAAGTAAAAGGAGCATCCCACAATTGAAACTGACATTTTCTAGCTATAAACGCATCTATGGTCATGAGTACACCAAGGTATAATGTGTGACAAGCAACTCTTACCTAACCATTTGGCCTTTTACGAAAAAGGGTTAAGCTAATTCTAGTCATTAAACATTCTTTAATATTTTTGTGTTAAGATTTGGATCATAAATTAAGTTGGTGACTTCTTGTGTTTGTTTCTATATGTTTCAGTCACTAAAGAGAGGAAACTCCAGGGAATTTGAAGATGCCCTTAAAACTGTCATAAAATGCATGTGCAATCCACCTAACTATTATGCCAAGGTAACTGCTCATCTTTACTGATATTATGTAATTATAAGCCCAAGTGCATCAATTCCTTAAACAGATGGTGCCCAGTTTCAAAAAAGCTTATATGTTTGATTGCAGGCATTATATACAAGCATTAAAGGAATAACAACTGATAAGGGTGCCTTGGCAAGGGTAATGATGAGTAGAGTTGATGTAGACATGGATGAGATTCAAGGGATTTTCAAGAAAAAATATGGGATGGATTTGAGAGATGCAATATGTGAGAGTACCCCATCTGGAGACTACAGGGACTTTCTTGTTGCTTTGGCCACAGACAGCTGCTACTACTAGCCATTGCCATTAGTTTGGTTGAAATAATTCTGTTACGACAGAGTTTTGCTTAGGAAAGTGGAGTTGAAGTTGTACATTAGAAATTTCAGATCTACCTTTTGATTGATGTACATTTTATCCTAAAACTAGCACCAGAATTATGCAATGAATTTGACTAATTGCTAGTGCAATGCAAAAATATCACTGCCTTTTGTACTTTGTGTCTCCACTTTTCCCTAATACAGGACAGTCTTTTATGCATAGATGCAGTAGGCAACAAGCAACCAAAAACAAACAAAATGGCATGCAGATAAATTATATGTGGACTAAAAAATGTGCTTGACTTTGATCCAATGGAGATGATGAAAAGGCATCTAGTGATAAAAGTCTGATTATATAACCTTTAGTTATTATTTACTAATCTCTTGAAAACTTTGATTTGACTAATGAGGTTCACATTAATTGGTTTAAGTGGAGGCACATAAAATCTTAAAATCCGATATTCTTTTTTTTTGAAAAATAAAAATATTTTAAAAATTTCATAGTCAATCAATGGAAATTTTAAAGATTTAATTATCTACTATTTTTTTTAGTAGTTTTAAGCTCAGTGGACTTCTAGGAGAACAGAGGAAAAAGGAGGATTAAACCTCCATCCTCTATCCGGATCGGAGATACTATGCAGAAAAAAACTCCCACACGAAAGAGAGACACCAGTGAAAATCAAACCCCCACTCGCGGACTGCTTTGGCAGCAGTCTTGCCACCCGAGCTATCATGCCCGGGTAATTCTCTACTAATTTTATGGCCCTTCTCCTTCCTAATACAAATAACTAACACGACACAACCCTGTGAAAGAAAACTTTGATTTGATTTGTTCTTCCATTTTGTCTGTACTACAATGAGGGAGTTGTCCTTGTCCAGAAATATGGTCAGTGTCACCATCCACTCTCTTGGCTTACTAGATTTCAACTAGTTCAAATGTTTAACTACAAGTCCAACTACATGTATAGGATCTTACCTGATTCACAAAAATAAAAGCCAATTCCTACTATCAGTGTCTTGTCAACACATATTGCTAACTGCTTAACTATCTGTTCTCTCACCATAGTTTTTGTTCCAAAAGGCTATGATGCATATATAATTTAATTAGTATACATGTTTCCATTTTTTTTATATTCGTACTAATTAGATACTTCAGTTTAGAAAAAGGGGTTCAAAAATTGACCGAACTATTTAAACCGAACCGTTCCGAGCCGAAATTGTGCTTCGGCTTGGTTACCAAGTAAGGTAAAAATTATTTTGGTTGGAGATATTAAAGAATATTGGTTTTTAGTGGTCGGTTCGGTAGGAGATTGGAAAAAACTGAACTCATAAACCTATCTACTAAAACAACGTCGTTTAGTACTAATCAAACCCTAGCCTTAATCCCTCACTATATAACCCTCGAATTCACTCCTCACACCTAGGGGTGAGCAAAAATAACCGAAAATCGAACCGAATCAGTCGGTTCAGTTTTTAGAAACAAAATACTATTTCGGTTTAAACCGAACCAAAATATATTCGGTTCGGTTTTAAGAGTAAAAATAGATAAAAACTGAACCGAACCAAACTCTAATATATTTTAAAATTTTATATATATTTATAGTTCGGTTTGATTGGTTTATTACTAATATTTTAAATTTTATTAATAATATTAGTTTCTAAATATATAAAACTCTTAATAAAATTATTTACTACCAAAAAATTCTAACAAAACGTATTTAAATATATTTTAGAGAATC